>JAUTBT010081206.1:0-12866 GCA_032361225.1 Lepetodrilus schrolli | reverse complement strand
GTCAGTACCAGCCGATGCTCGCAGGTTTACTGCAACATTCAGCGCTACTGATGTTGCGGGTTTCCTCCTGCCCTAAAACTGACAAGTCGTGATATAATTGAAAGAATCTTGAAAGCGACTTAAAACCCCAATCAAACAACAACAAAAAATATTATATAGTTTTGAATAGATTGAAACATACTTATTTAGTGTGGATATTGACCAAGATAGTTCAGCTGTTGTTGTTGAGCGATGTTTAATTTTGTTAATTTTTCAGGATGTGACCAACACTAAAGGCAATGAATTCGAAGACTTCTGTCTAAAACGTGAACTCTTAATGGGTATTTTCGAGAAGGGTTGGGAAAAGCCCTCGCCAATTCAAGAAGCTAGCATTCCTATTGCTCTGACTGGCCGCGACGTCCTGGCTAGAGCCAAGAATGGTACAGGCAAAACAGGTGCCTACGCAATCCCCATTCTAGAGAGAACCGACCCAACAAAAGATGAAGTACAAGGTCAGTGGAACACTAATTAACCCTCTCCCTGTTGGATTAGGCACGGCTCTTTAGCGCATCTCCGGTTGCCTCAGCATGGAGAGTTAATCGCAGAATCAATGGTTTTCAGGTTGCCGTTTAGCCGGACGTCATCGTGTCTATATTTGGATGTCTGTTGTACAATGTAATATTTCAAGCATGCCAATTTTACACGGATCCGCATAAATCCGCAGATTTATTTGTCCTGGGGTCAATTTATTTGCCATGGATGTGGCTTGGCCCACAGACCCAGTGCTTGTTTTCCACTCAGATCACAATTGTCTGTTGCCATATCTGCTGTTTACTCCTTCTTACTTCACAACATAGGAACCGATTCCTGAATTATTCCTGTTTGTATGCATTATAGTAGTGAGAACGTTCTGAAATCCTTGTTTTAAAACAATAGTCACCTCACCTCGTATGGGTGAAATATTCCCACAGCCACATGAAAGATTAATTCGATTGAGAATACAAAATAACTGATTTGTAATTGTATTTTAAAGTTTTTTTTAATAACGTCAATGTTTGAAATATTCAATATTGTCATGAAATCTGCATGGATTTTTACGATCATTTTTGAATTTGTACCCTGAAATATCTTCTTTGAAAAGTAGTCTGTTTGCGTGCCTGATTTGTATTTCTGTGTTGCTGCAGCTATGGTTATTGTACCGACACGAGAGCTGGCTCTTCAGACTAGTCAGATTTGTATAGAGCTGTGCAAGCATCTCGGTTGCAAGGTCATGGTCACAACTGGTGGAACTAATCTCAAAGACGACATTATGAGGCTCTATGACCCAGGTAAGCAAGTGTATACAAGTACTAATTTCCTGTAGATCAAATAGGTCTATCATTTGTAGAATTATTGAACAATATTTTGGCATCCGTTGGTGAAGAGTGACGTCACAATAGGTTATATTGAAGCAATGAATAATAATTGCATCAAAAGATTACACTTCGATAAGAATTTGACTTGATTGTTGGAATTATTTACAAACTGTATTGGTTATTGACTGCCATTTTATGATGAACTAATTTCAGTTCTGCTACTGAAAACTATGCTGACTTGCTGTTCCTGAAAATGGCGCTAGAACAACTTTCAGATATAATGAAGATTTCAGAAAGATGATGTAAGGAGTATCAATTTGCAGCAATGAAAAACTGTGGCAATTTTGTGTTTGCTTTCTATTGCAGTACACACTATTATTGCTACTCCTGGGCGCATCCTTGATCTCATGAATAAGAATTTGGTGAAGATGGGCAAATGTGGTATATTAGTTCTAGATGAGGTAAGTTTTCTTGTAGGTGAATTTCTAATTCTGCCACCTCCATTTAATGATGAAGAATTTCAGTTCTGCTACTGAGAATTGTGCTGATTTACTAATACTGAAAATGGAAGTGTGTTGCCGATTACTATGACAATTTTCGAAAAATTTATTAAATATTGTAGTCATGTGTGGGTGAAGTACTCCCAAAAGAATAAATCGATCAATTTGTTAATAATTAGCATAATGAAACTATATTAATATAATAAAACTAAATATGCACTCAATAGCTGCTACGTTGCCTTTCATGCTATGCCTTTGGACTGCCGCAGCCAACTTTTCGTTGCTCGTGTTTCAGGCAGACAAGCTGCTGTCCCAAGACTTCAAGGGGATGCTGGACAGCATCATTGGACATCTGCCTGGCGACCGACAGATCCTGCTCTACTCAGCCACCTTTCCCCTGACAGTCGAGCAGTTCATGGTTTGTGCCAGTCAATATACTTGTCAGTGTTAGATACCTTTAACATTGCAGATATTCAGATGACCCCCAGGACCACCTTTAAATTCATACTGCGTTTGATCTTGGGCCATCTCGCGTGTTGTACAGTTGTAGCTACAAGCAATATGCCATATTGAGGTGTTTATTTACCACACAATAAAATGTAGACATGTATGGTTCAGAGACTTCTTGTAAACATTATTTATTGGAAGTGTTTGCGATCATTATAGATTTGGTTCCATACATGAAAATGGGGAAAGATGTCAAGTGGGGCGTCCTGTTCCATATAATCATTTAAAAAAATATAAAAATTTAATGTGTT
Source organism: Lepetodrilus schrolli (assembly GCA_032361225.1). Classification (NCBI taxonomy): domain Eukaryota; kingdom Metazoa; phylum Mollusca; class Gastropoda; order Lepetellida; family Lepetodrilidae; genus Lepetodrilus; species Lepetodrilus schrolli. The sequence goes on along the minus strand of JAUTBT010081206.1, from coordinate 10,274 downwards.
TTTATAGTGCAAACGATTCAATCGCACCAGGACATCCTCGCAGCACTGACAGTTGTATCACTGTTGTAACTCGATGTGAGACTTTATTTGAGCTGCAACAATGAAATAATTATTTGCAGTATAAAAATATATTCCTTTGTGTTGTGCTTTGTTTTTATGGACTATTGAATTTTTTCTTGTTTATTTTTGCAGAGGAAACACTTGAAAACCCCATATGAGATTAATTTGATGGATGAGCTGACTTTGAAAGGGGTTACACAGTATTATGCATTCGTACAAGAGAAACAAAAGGTCCACTGTCTCAACACATTGTTTTCAAAGGTAAGTTGTCAATGAAAGTAACGTTCTCAATGGTGAGTATCAAAATGCAAACTGAAAACTTTATATAAAGTTTGGTAAACTATCGTCTCCATTTAATGATGAAGAATTTCAGTTCTGCTACTGAGAATTGTGCTGATATTACCAATACTGAAAATGGAGTTATTTAAATTGCAAATTCAGTTTGAATGTTTATTTGCCATGCTGGTGCAATCTTGTGGACTCCAGTATGTTTATTGCTTGCTGCAGGTTACCTTCATTGATAGATGTGTAGGGTTTGAGAAGAATTACGTTGTATTTTGTTAAAATTTAGCAAATTAGAATCATTATAATCCATTTTTATAAAACAATCTTGTGTAGAAGAACGGAAACTTACCTTTGAAATCTACTATCCCAAGTAATGATTCAATAAAATAAATAAATTAATATTTATGAATACTTAATTTTTGTACGTGTTGCCCTTTCAGCTTCGTAACCATACAGATTTCCATAATTTTTCCAAAATACTAGTGAAAATGCTATTAAACCATGTGTTGACCAACAAAGTTTACATATTTATTTTCATTCCTCACCAAGTATATTATGGAGATAGCTTTTTTCAATATCCCATTTGCATTTATCAATTCCTATTGAACTCCTTTTGATGATGAACACTTTTCAGTTCTGCTTCTGATAATTGTGCTGAACTTACAAATGCTGAAAATGGAGTTTGGAATTGTAAGAAAATATTCATCCTCCTCAAAGACCAGTCTTGTCAGGTTCAGTCCCCGCGATGGGCCAGCTCCATGGCGTAATGGTTAGTGTTGGCCTTGAGTGCGGAAGGTCGCAGGTTCGATCCCCAGTCGCGTCGTACCAAAATATGTTATTTGTTCCCCTGCTTGGCGCTCTGTATTAAAATCTATTCTGTGTCCGAGTGGGGTATCCATGTTCTATCTGCAGCATGTGATATTCCATTGAGCTAGCACTATTAAAACTGGTGGGAATCCAGACTAGTACAAGCAGTACATATACAAGTAAGCAGGATGCAAGTGAAAAAAAATCTTGAGTGGCTTTAAACCCCAAATCAACTAACCGATTGCAGCGCAAGGTAAAATATTCCTGCTGCCACGTAAAGCACCAACTCATTCATGTCTTGTTCGAATTCAAACAAACGACATCAAGTAATATACTGTTCTATCGTATCATGTACTGCTGATTTGGCGCAATGTAATGCACATTATTATTTTTATTGTTATTTCAGCTCCAAATCAACCAGTCCATCATCTTCTGTAATTCAACAAACCGCGTGGAGCTGCTGGCCAAGAAGATTACGGAGCTGGGCTACTCCTGTTATTACATCCACGCCAAGATGAACCAGCAGCACCGAAACCGAGTGTTCCACGACTTCAGACAGGGCCTGTGCCGCAACCTTGTATGCTCAGGTATGTTGCTAAAGTGTGGGTCTACTGCCATTTTAAGTTTGAAAGAGTGCTCCGTACCCAGGGAATGGATGTCTTCCTGTCTTTCAAGCAATTAATTTTTTTTTAGATTTTATTATTTATGAAAATGTACATTTTATTTTAATAGATTTTAATGAACATGTATATATCTTAATTAGTCAAGAATGGGTGGAATATTCCTGCTGCAACGCAAAGCACTAATTCATTCATAGTATATTAATTTTAAGTTTAAATGCATACAATCACAGGTACAGTACAACAGATGTTCGGTTCAACTGTGGAGACTTCAACATTTCACATTTTCTGTCCCTGTAGGATGTAGGAATTTTGTAGCTGTAACTCCATAATCAATAGAAATTTTGCAGAAAAAAATTGTCACCATTTTCATTTCAGTTATAATATTGGATTGGGTGTAGGCACTCTTGGTCACTCAAGGGACCCATGCTATATTTTTCACAGATTTACTTTGCCTCCTGATCATGATTAGAAGTGCTGTCCTGTAGCAGTTATCCCCCTCGGTTCATTAGAACAGTTTTAATCATTGCAATTTTCCGCAGAAATCGGCGGATTTATTTGTCATGGGGTTAATTTATTTGCACTGGATGTAGCTTGGGGCCATCATCACAAATGGGTGAAAGATTCCCGCAGCGATGTTAAACTCCATAATCACTCTTACCCAGGGGCCCCAGATCCAAGACTATTTTTTCCACTGAAATCACAATTGTCTGTTGTCATGCTCGCAACTTGTGATAGCTGGTTTACTGTCGCACTACTGGTAAAGGGGGTTTCAGGTTTTCTGCTGCCGTAAACTGACGAGCTGTGATACGAGTGAAATATTGGAAACTACTGTGATCCCAGTTTAAGAGAGAAAATGAAAAAACTAAGTATTTTTCTTACTTTTCAGATCTGTTCACAAGAGGTATCGACATTCAGGCAGTGAATGTGGTCATCAATTTCGACTTCCCCAAGCATGCAGAGACGTACCTACACAGAATTGGCCGATCAGGAAGATACGGTCATCTCGGCGTAGCCATCAACCTCATTACGTATGATGACAGGTAATAGCAACACTAGCAGAGGTGCTTTGGAATTAACCGTGTATGTGTGTGTATATTGGGATCGGCCAGGTGGTAGAATTTATGAAGTTTGAATCTCTATATTTCTTACCTTGAAACTGATTATAAACCCCAGTTCACAACCAAAGGAAAATCAGTGGAAACGCATTTGCTGGAAGTAAAGGAATACATTACAAAATGTTTTCTACTGTAAAAAAATTGTATTTCTACCAAGAAGTATTGTTTCTGCTTCCAGATTTACTCTGCACAAAATAGAGCAAGAACTTGGCACAGAAATCAAACCGATTCCAAAACAGATCGACCCCTCCTTGTACGTGGCAGAGTTTGGGTTGGAACGCGAGGAAGACGAAGACGACGACCCTCGCCGTGGGGCCACCGCAGGGACCAACTAAGTAGCCACCGTCCAGCCCTTGCCCCTCCTAATTTCCCCCATTCCCCATCACTCCCCACCCATCCACACACCCCTTCACTCCTCACTCGCCCCAAACCCACTCCCTTCCTAAGACTACAGTTAATGCCAAATCATGTACATAGATGAATATTACCACAGCAGCAGAAGATTCAAGCCTTCCCTACCGGCAACAAATGGGTCGTCAAACCATTCTCAGCACTGGTCGGTCGTTTTTATTTATTTACTTGCTATCCGTTACGCGACTGATCCCAAGCGCATGAAGGTTTTATGGACTCTTTGGACTGTCGGGGAAACAAATCGGAATGGCGCGACGGATAATGGGAGATTTTCAAGAAAGAAAGAAAAACGTGGAACAGTTTTGATGTTTCTGTTATTTGGTGATGTTACGTTTTGTTTGTGCATGCTGAAAGGACAGACTTGTTGACCTTGAACTTTGAAATGGTGCTCATTTGTTTCTGGTGGGCCGAGGACTTGGACCAGACTTTGAACCCTTTGGTTGCAATGTGAGGGCTAGTGATTGTTTCTTTGAAAGCGAGAAGATTGAAAACAAAGGTTGAAAACTGAAGATGGTGAGGAGATTGAAAACTGAAGACAGAAAGCAAGAAGATTGAAAAAGCAAAAAGCTTTCTAGTTTTCAGAGACTGCAGGTAAAGAGTGAAGATAGATCTTACTTTCCTTGATGCCCTATCTTGTTGGGGGGAAAAGACCTCCGAAATGTTTCTTCTAGCTGGTCACATGTCCGAGTGTTGGATCCAGGCTGCTGGCCCTCTATTGTCGATTACTACTCTTAACTGAACTGACAGACGTGTACATAAGCCCACACCAGACTGGAAATATCATCAGAATCATCATTCATGTATCGCCTTGTATTCTCATTCATATTTGTCAAAGAGTTGGTCATGTTTTACAACACTTATTCTACGAATATATATACTTTGAAGAAAATGCCATGTCAGAACTGTATTTTGACACGAGAATGCAACACAAATAGGACAAAAGTATCTCTGTGAAGATGTTTTTCATACAATAGGTGGAATTCAGGACTTGAAATTCTGATTCATTTGGTTTGAAATGTGTGGTAGATTTTGAATGCAACAAATGCTGTTCAAATTATCAAAGCCTGCATATTTTGCACCACTGTTTCATACCTATTGAAGTGCCGTTTCAAAATTGTGACACTGTTTTCGATGTCTTGAAGAACCTTACCGATTTACCCATCTACTGGGAGCGTTACATTGACCACTATAAAAGTGTTGCATATTTGTTGTCAAACATGATCATCTCATTTTCTCATGATTGAAAGTTGTGCATTTCGAGTGAAAACGATGATCTGGAGTGTATGCGTGGAGCCTGAGTGAACAATTTTGTCATTTGTGTAAAACCATCTTGCATTCTGATGAGTTTTCCAGTCCTAGAGTAAATATGTAATATATTTTTGTACAGGCAAAAAGAAATCTCCTCTTGAGGAACTTCCATACATTAACGTTAGGGACACTGGGGATTCGTCACATATGCTGCTGTAGGTGATGTTGGGAGGGCAGGCTACACAATGAAATGAGAGAAAAGACTCGCAATATTTCCACTGTCACCTCCTGTGTGCTACAAGCAGAATACGGTGTGCAAATCTGCTGCCGTTTGTCGAGAACTGTCGAAGGTACATTGTGTAAATATATTCATGGAAGTCTGTGTACCACCTACATATCGTGATCATCTGTGACACAATGTCGAGTTGGACGCATAGTTTGTTGTTGCAGCTAAAGTCCGAAAAGACAACTGAATTTGTGCTTAAAATGAGAGGAGAGAAGAAAATGGCTGGGAAGACATTAACTGATGATCTTTAGACCATTGACTTGGCAATGCTAACATCCTTGTGTCAAACGCTCTGTAAAAACTTGTGGTAGATTTTTTTAAATGATTTTTTTGTGTTTTTTTTAATATTTTTTGTGGTGAGGAATGGAACATTCATCTCATTCCAAAACGGACCCCTGAGCACATCGTCACATCACCAGGATGTCAACCTGTTGGAATTCCCATGTGGTCAATACCCTCATAATCGTGTACTGTCGATTGCGACTACGAAAACTCGTTTTGGCATGTCATCATTGTCCATGCAATACTTGTAAGAGCTTAGAGAAATGTAGCTGGTGAAGCCTCGCCAGCCGACGGACTTGGAAGAGCGGCCCAGGCCAGTATTTCACTACAAAAAGCTTGGCACCCTCGGGTTCAGCGCTCGCCGATAGAACTGGCCGATGTTCTAAACTGTTCTCGGGTCGCATATACCGGTGTTGACGGGCCTTGTGAAAGGAGAGAGAGAGAGGGGCTTTGTATTCTCAACGCTGTCAACCAGTCCTGGTGCCTATGCTTCGAGAGTCGACCAAGGCTTGTGTGCTTATTGCTGAAGTGCTCGTATGTGTGCAGAGCAATGACAAGTCTGTTCCTGGAACACACATGAACTTTAACAGAAAAATGTGTACCAAGACTTGCATTGCCTGAGTAATTGAAAAGGAAGAAAAGAACTGCACAATCGTTTTGGTCGGTCTTGAAGCACGAGGTCCAGTCTAATAATAATGTATCTGTTATGTTCCTGCAAAATTTGCTACGACCATCTCCAAGTTCCTGTAGACCAAAGCCGTTAATTTCAAGACGAAGTTTTGGTCACTTACCCATTGACATTAGCTATTGTTTTAACGTGAAGCAATCCGTCTTACTTAACCGTGGATGTCGCTTTGCACGTTAAAGGAACGGAGTTGATCGTAGCTGTTTCTGTGGCTACCAGAGCTAGGGCACTGAAAGGGTGTGTGCGTGTGCGTGTGTGTATGTATGTTTGTGCGCATGTTGATGGTTTGTGCATCTGGTCGAGAAATGGATGGAATCACTAAGCAAATGCTCGTAGTCTATATACAGTGTTGAAGCCTCGTACGAGAACTGAAGGATAAATGAGGTAGGATTTACATTAATTACATTGGACTCAAATAGGTATATGGTCACAATCGGTTTGAATGTCTTTTGATGTCCATGGGTGGCCTCGTCTTTGGATTGCCTCGTTTTCTCGACCAGATGAGAGTGAGCATTGATGGGTGTTACCACAAGCAAGATTGATTATTCAGTGAACATTGAAACTTGTTGCTAAATGTGTTTAATTGATGATGATGAAGCACTAGTCTTACCACAATCGTATGTATTTTTGAAGTGCAACAATGTTCATAACTGAAAAATGGTCTTGCTTGTGGTTGGCCGTGTCATATTTGTTACGTTACCAAAAAAAATAATCCAAATATACCATAACAAAAAAAAGAATTCATAACTATTACTAGGGAAGCAATGTTGTGATGTTATTTGATTAGAATGGAGAAACCTAGTGCTTGAAACAGAGTTGTGAAAACTCTGACAATTGGTGGTAAAAGAAAACGTTGCTTCCTTAAGTGAAATTGCATGACGAGTATGAAACTGGCTCTTTGCTGCAGTCCTTGTGCCTTCTTTTCATTTGAAATTACTTGAATTAATCGCCATTTTCAGATATTGCCAATGTCCAAATTTTTAATACAGAAAAACATAAGGTTGACATCTTTGCAAAGATTGACTTTTATTGAAAAGCTTCAATCCAATAAATCTACATAGAATACCTCGAATCCTGAACTGAAAGCACAAGCATCTGTTAGCACTGCCCATGTCCTAACAGTCGTACAAGTGCGTTGTCGCAGGTAAGGACGGCTTCCTATAGTGGTGTTGTGTTATACCATGTGAAGCATCGCTGGCTGTGGTCATTCTCCTGCGACGACGCTACAGCTACGACTGCTCGGTGCTGGAGACTGTCCTCCTTAGATCACATCTAATCCAACCACAGGTTTAGGTTGGACTATCTTGTTTTTGACCCAGTCAAACCAAGATTATTTATTTTCTGATGGGTCGAAAATTCAAGTCTGTTGACCCTGGTAATTAAAATTTCGAACATTTTGTTTTCAAGAATATATCGCTTTTTGCAGCTGTAAGCATCCGTTTATCAGTGTACAATTTGATTAATAGTTTTGGTGTGAGCTTCGAATATTTCAGATCCTGCTGAGCTTTGATTTCAGCTGATTAACATCTGTGCTTAATCTGTAATAGTAAAAGTTATCTGAAGTTCTGTAATGGTAAAGTTATCTGAAGTTCTGTAAAGTTATCTTAAGCCCCATTTTCATGATTTTTCTGTATTAACTGATGCTTACTGGTGCAGTCTGCGCTGAGCTGTCGATGGGATAGAAATCATTCCTAGTTGAACTACAATGATCTTTGATTGGTCTTTTTAATTTTTTTTTATAAAGAAAAACACTGAAATTACCAACATTGGGCAATATCTTGGCTGGAACCCTTTTCTGAAACAGCCCGTTTTATGACCATGACAATGTTAATAAATTTGAAGCTGAACATGGTGAGATTTTTTTATTTAAGCTCGCAGAATATTTCTCGAGACATAAATCGAAATAAATTATCCCACCTGCAGCCCAGGAAATTGAGACTGTCTCTCGTTTCACTGTTTTAGGGCAGCATGGGGACATCACAACTGCAAAAGGTTATGGTCCAGATTTTCAAAGTGCTATCAAAAATAGTAAATTTTTGGCAATATTTAAATGTTTATACACTGTACGAGTTTAAACCTGATCTGGAAGTGCTAACTGTGTGGTTAGTTCCCTTGTGATGTCTCCCTGCAGGCCTGCAAGGCAGCTGCGATACTGCCTTAGTTACCACAGCAGCATTCCTATTGATGTTGGCCGTGGTTGTTCTGAACTGATCATATCACATTGGCATTGCACATAGGGTGCATTCCGTTGTCAGTGGCAACGACGACAGTCTGGTGGTTGAGTGGAAAAGCGTAGCTTGCTGGAGTGTGTGCAGAACAGGTCTGCATGGATGAGCATGACAAGAGACGGTTTGACCAATATTAACGAAGGTACTGGTTTGTTGTTCGAGATGCTCAGACTGCAGATGCTACTTCATGACCCAGCCAAGCTACGGTTTTGCATGCCACCTCGTCTGTCGTCGTAAATACTCGAGGCGGGAATGTTACTGGGAAATTATGAAGCTTGTACAAAGCAAATAGCTTATTTGAATGTTATAATTTATGAAAATCTAACTGTCGCGATTCCTTCATCGTTATGATGGGAACATTATTTGAATTGGAAATTAGATTATTTTTTAAAATTAAATATATTGTTTATTGCGGATCTAATGAAATTTGGTTGGATAATGTTGACAGATCTGCTGTTGAAATGAGTACAAATTCACCTATGAATGTGATCAGTTCAGATTTATTTAATGAGGGGAGTTAGAGATTATGAATAGAGAAAGTTTCAAGATCGATCGTTCTATTTTGATGAATGGGTGGGGATGAAATTTGCAAGTTTAATATATTTCTGGAATTTCGGGAGGGGTAGTTGAAGCCGAATTTGTTAATTGCATTCTTTGAAGCTTCAGCCTTTACATCTGAATCATTCCTAACATTTTCTAGGAAATTTGATGTATGGGTTGCAGTCGGGAAGTTTTGTGATGGAGAATTGGGCATAATTATGGGGCCAAATTTCTGAATTCCATTATGGAATAAATTCAATTGCTGTTGAATAATTGTTCTCCAGAAAATTACGAGCTAGAAATGGAGTAACATCCTGAGCACTCTACAGGAATATTTCGTGATCTGTTTGATTCAGTGTTAAATTGTTAGCCCAAATAATGGCCCCCTTTATGGGCATATTTATGAAGGTTCCATTTGAGATTGCTCGGAACTGACCACCTCCTTTGGAATCTGGTTCTTTCAATGATTGACAGTATATGGCATTCCCAATTTCTGAAATTCCATACCCGTTTTCATAACTTGATTTATTAACGAACATGGGTCCAGTTTGAAAATATTTCATAAAATGGCAAGTCTTGCTTAATTTATTTTCTAAATTACTTATTATAGTACATGTGAAATTCTGTTTTTACTAATTAAAAAGTAGCAAAAAAATTTTTGAATATATTTGACAAGTTGCTGTTATCCAGAATGCATTTTATCAATATTATTTCTGTCCCGAAATTGTAAAATGCCAAGACATCTTTGAGAAAAAAGTTTTGAGCCATTTATGGATGTATCGGGGAGTGGGTGCCATAACTGTCCATCAATTTCTTGTTTCTGTAGACTCCAGCTTTTGCACGATGTCTTGAGTCCAGTTCGTTTACTTTACGTATTGTTCAAACTTGAAACCTATATATGACAATCTGAAGGTGTGCAAAATCCAATCTGTGCAAAATCCAATCTCCATGTCTTTGGTCATAACAAATGTTAGTGGTACTGTTGTACATCCTACCAACAGCTCTTCAAATATCACTTGTCTTCATTGAACTGGAATTTTTTGTTGTTGATAGGTATGGTAATTTAAGTCCAGATTTGATTTTGCACATCCTTCTAGAAGCATACAAACAAGATACCAGACGTAAAATATATTAAGGAAATTGTTATATATGTTTGCTCACGTGTAGCAAGATGAATTTTTCTCTCATGTAAACAATATAAAATATAAAGTCAATACAAGTTTCTGAAAGTCGCATACAAGTTTCTGTAGTAACAGTTGTGCTTAACCCACTGTCAATTTCAAGTGCCTTACATTCAAGACATGATGCAGACGCAGAATAAATTTTTTTCCTTTCAAATATTTTGTTGTGATTTATAACGACAATGTACAAGCGTGAAACGATTATTTTGCCATAGCATTTAGCAGAATTGGTCCACTTTGCATTTACTGATGTGGTTGTGATCTTGCATAATTATGCATTTTGATATTCTTATCAGATGGGACCCATTATGTAGCACAAGTTATGATGTAAACAAACATTGTATAACAATGTGGGTGGGTGATAGAGCAGTGGTATAATGTTGGACTTTGGAGCCAAAGGATCAGGGTTCAAATCCCGCCCCAGGGGCCTGGCATCCATGTTCGCGAAAGTTACCTTTCTGACGCGATATTGATAGGATGCAATGTCTGTAGAGTGGCAATGCAGTTATCCTTGGTCTTGTCA
>JAUTBT010081184.1:0-12869 GCA_032361225.1 Lepetodrilus schrolli | reverse complement strand
GATTTTTGCCTGCTGTTCTGAAGGAGAGCACATTAGCTTAAATGTTTTTGAAGCAATATGCCATGAAAGAGCCTTTGAACACCGATATGTGATGATTGTCCCTTTAAATATTCATAAAATAGAGTAAATGATGCTGTGATTGTCAGAAAAGGAACATAATCAAGCAGTAAGATTGCTACAAGCTGGAATTTCCATTCGAGCTGTTGCCAGACAATTCAAAAAGCCATATTGGAATAGCGAGTGCGCATGTGCAACCTGAAATAATTGTCTTCCGTTTTGGAATAAACAAACTTTGCAGCCATGGATACGGGCATGGTTCGATTTGGATTCCGTCAAGATGAATCGCTGAATGAGACCATTTTTTAGATGTCAGGTATCCTATCTGACAGAGTTTATAATGATAAGCGATATACATGACTCCAGTATACAAAATTATGATCAGTAGCCCTTGTACTCTGCTGCTTTTGTTGAAAAGTAAGTTATTTGCTGGTATGGCATATGCTGCATTGTGAGTAGAGAGTCGAACAAAGGTCAGATTACACTAATATTATTTTGTGAATGACAAAAATCATCCTCAGCTATGAGACAGGCAGGATAATTTATTAGCTAGCAGTTACATCGTTGTATCAGAGACCCTGTCATTGATATGGTGTGAAATAGAGTTGGAGAAATACAAATAATTTCCCTGATCCAAATCAATCACAAAAGCAGAAGTTGGGTGGTGGCTATAACTGCTACGTAACCACATATATGCACCTATACCAAAAGAGTATTTCTTGGAAATAAACCACTTTAAACATGCCAACTAGACCAGAAGAGGTGTATTATAATATGTGGAACCTACAATATGCTAATTCAAGTCATTGTTGTGTGTAGGTGTATGTGCTTAGACACAGCATTTCATTGCCCCACATGCTTGTCAGTTGTTGATGATGCCTATTACAGGGGGTGAATGTGCTCTGAAGGGTATGAAAGACCACAGGGAGCTGTAGAGCAGACAAAGTACAAACTTTATCCAAAATGAGAATAAATATCTATTTTTTGGACTAGTAATATAAGACAGTAATGGTGAAATTTAGAATTAGGTTGCTTTTAGTAACTGAATAACAAATTCTGGTACTAGTTCAACAAAAAATCTGTTTGTGAAAAGGGTTATGTTGACTGGTTTTGACTGAAGTCTAACGTACTGGGTCTGCTCTACAAGTCCCTGTGTGAACGGCAACACGTTTCCTTATTACAAGAATATTGTAATTTCCTTGACCACTACCACTATTGTGGAAGCTATAATTTGTTTCTTTTCTGTTTGGTCAATAATTGGTCTTGCTGGATTTCACACATATTTGACAACTTCGGAACAAACCACAAATGAGGACGTAAGTAGTTTTACTCTAGTTTTTAAAGTGCCTCGGACAGAATGGTGGATGTTACAATATAGTGTGATTTTTACCTATGTCTTATTATTATTGCTCATATTATTGCTCATATATATATATATATATATATTTTTTTTTATTATTATTATTTTTTTTTATATATATTTTTTTTACCTATGTCTGTTAGGACGGGTGGTAGCGCAGTGGTAGAACAGTTGGACTTTGGAGCCAAGGTTCCAGGTTCAAATCCCGCCCCGCAGGCCCGGCATCAATGTTCACGAAAGTTACCTTTCTGACACGATATTTACGCGAAATTATAGTTTTGGGAAAGATATTCTTGGTATAGATCAAGACGTATATATAATATTATTTCTACGTATCATCAATTTGTCTAAAATATGTGAAGTACAAAAACACCAACCTCCATTGTCCACCTTTTGCCATATGCCCCTTGTTCCTCCAGAAGCATCAAAGCGTGGTTATAATACAGCCATTTCTTGAATATTGTTGGTACAACGTAATTTACTGACATAATCCCTAAACTTGGGCTTAGCTTTCATGTAGCCAAACAGTTCCAATGTTTTTGGATATCTTACATATGCCGACGAGTGAAAGTGATCTGAGCAAAGACGAGACACGACAAGGCTTCCATTTTCGACCTGTTCGCATTTGTCGCTGGCACCGAATTATCCATAATTGGCGACATTCAGAGTTCTTGGGGAAAGAAAAGCAGTCACAATCGGACTTGTTATACGAGCAGTTTTCACAGCCCCACTCTGAACAGTTTATCATCTTGATAACAAATATGACTGCCGACCATTCCAATCTCTACTAAAATGCAATGGCATTAATTTGCATAATTTCTATTCTCATTACCATAATTAAATACTCAGTCGCACTCAGTCTGACCATGAAATGGTCGGTTGAAAATGTTGGTTTTAGTACATGAAATATGTATTTCGCATCATACATGCTTATATTGCTTTAAAACACTCAATTATTTCCAATTTCACGGATTGGCCAAAATCGTTATGGCCTTTTTTTATTTGTTTTTTGTTTACAATTGAAGCTAACATGTTATCATTTTGACTGATTGGATTTTATGTTTTTCCAGATAACCAAATAGTGTGATGATTATTGTTCATAGTTGTTTTATTATGATCTTGAATTTACAACTAGTTACAACTAGACAACTAGTTACAACTAGTTGCGTTTGTAATCGCCGGTGAGCACGTTATAGTAGTACTTTTGTTCTTTACGTGAGTGAATATTTTGTTCCCCTTTTTTTTTGGGTGGCAAATGCGTGTAATTTAATTCCCGCGAATATGTCAATTTTAGCATTTGTACTAAATTTGCGTCTGCGAAATATAAGTGTTTTACAATATATCATAATCATTGTCCATTGTTGTGTCAGTATGATCATTGGACATTTTGAAATCTCAGGTTAACAGCAGACAACTTATGTTTTCAGATAAAAGGCTCTTTTACAGCTAAGAGGGGCCAGGAAAACTTTAACCCATACAGCAATGGCTCAATATTTAAGAACTGTATGACAGTTTTATGTGGACCAATTCCCCCGAGGTAAGCAGCAGATACTGATCATGCAATAAGATATCTCACCAAATGTCCCATGAATGTTTAAACCTTGACCCTGCTGGAGTAAACTAGATATGTTAATAGTGACATTTCTTGAGAACGCCTCGGGCCACATCTTTGACTTGCAAAATTTTGTATTCAAGTGTATTCACCCGAATGTAACCAGCACTGTTCGCTGTGAACCTGAATCAGGTCAGAAAGGGTCAGGCTTGTACATCATGTGATGCTGCAGCATGAGGTGTGTGAAATGTGCATTTGTCCTCTTTCTCACCTGGCATTCAACACACGAAGACATGTTTTTCGCTCATTACGAAAATCGGCACACACACCTTCAATTGTCTACCCATGTTGACCCCCCTTTGTCTTCTCAGGGTAGGGAGATTGCGCCCCGAGTCCTTGCAATAGAAACCCCTCTCTAGACATGCTCTCTAGAGAATTCCCCACCCCCCCCCCTTTACACACACACACTGGGCTAAGCGTTATGGCTTGCGCGCAGGAAGCAGTTGTTGCCACCCTCAGGGGTGCTGGCAACCAGCGGATGGGGACACTGGTCTGGAAGAAAATGACCCAGTCCCTTCACCGTGGGTGGAACTGTCAGGTACCCCTACACATGTCCGTTCAGCCGGCTCCGTGGCGTAATGGTTAGAGCGTTGGCCCAGAGTGCGGAAGGGGTGGGTTCGATACCCAGCCGCGTCATACCAAAGATGGTACTTGTTCCCCTGCTTGGCGCTCAGCATTAAAGGGGTAAAGCAAGGACTGGTTAGCTAGGAGTCAGTATACTGTGTCTGAGTGGGGTATTCATGTTCTATCTGCATGATATCTATGATATATTCCAAGTGAGCTTGCACTATAAAATCTGGCGGAAATCCAGACATACAAGCAGTACATATGCATGCAAGCCATGATGTAAGTGATAAAATCTTGAAAGTGGCTTTAAACCCCAAATCAACCAACCAACCAACGGTCCTTCCAGTGCAGATCCTGAACCACAGGATGCCAAAGGAAACACTTCAGAGTGCTTAACTTACGAGAAAGTAAGTCATTCCTGTCCTCTTCCAGCAACCCCCAAGGGTACCTCATCAATATGAAGGCCCCGCTATCTGTAATAAGTTACTTAGAAGCAATGCGAGCGACTGCTATCTGTAACAATCGATGCTATGTATAATAACTAGAGCGTCACATGACCGCATTAATTAATTATTACAGATAATGTTGAGGTGGAATTTTTTTGCATATTGAATTGAAAACTGTCCATGAATTTTGCACGAAAAGGAATTTAAAAGTAGCAATTATTCATTTTATGGTGAACAAAATCAATAAAATATATACAATTTTAATTATTTATTTTAGATTTTAAAGTCGCTTTCAAGTGTTTGCAGTTTAAGGTAGAGGACACTAATAGCATTTCCCCGATAATGTTGAAGGAAACCAGCTAAAACCGGCTGTTATGACCAAACCACTAGTATATTTGCACCAGATGAACAGGAAATGTATTCCACAATAAATATATATTTCTACCTATTTGGTACCCTCAAATCTCTATTTCAAGCTCTGAATTTGAGAACTATTTTTATTATGAACATAAATGATGTACAGAATCTACAATGCCACTTTCGATATATAAAATGAGATAATTAAATTGTGTATCAGTAGGTTTGCTTAATTAGTTCATTTATTTTAAGATGTGGCAGGAAAATGGTATCTTAATGGTATACTCGACTTAACCGGTTTCATGCCTGAACGTATACCAATGTATTTACACAATTGTTTCTATCACAGCGAAAAGTTTCAAAACAGATCTTAATTATATTCTACAAAGTGTCATTGACCAATAGCATGTTCATACCACAATAAGTTACTGAGATATGCTAGTATAAGGAGTATGTATATTTTCATGTGTCCATGTATGGATTTTGAAAATGCATACCAGTAATCATTTATTGTAAACTGAACAGATAAAACTAAAAATGTGTGTGACACATAGCATTGCATGGTAATGTGAAGGGGCATAAGGGGTTTTATGCTCCCGCTAAGAAATTTACATCTCTAAATTGCTCAAGCGGTATATACAGGGTATTATCAAATTCACGTGAAACAATCAGATCAGACAATTTGACACGGAGGCAAGATAACTAATGATGTAAAATTTTACATATTCATGAGTTGATTATTTTGTCCTTGCCATCGATTTAACGACATGTGAATTTCGATGGTCAATACACGGATAATTTTTTGCTACTCAGTTCATCACTGCATTGTAATAGGACTACTTCTGTGTATTGTCAGCATGTTGGACCGGCGGGGCTACGTTGTGCCAGACAGTTCCCAGGCACACATTGCAGACAGGGAACTCCCAGAGAAGGAGAGGAACTCTGTCAACGTGCGGCATGAATACTATGGATCTACAAATGTCACACAACAAAAGGTATTTTAATATTTTCAATTGAGTACACCATCGTGAAACCTCCCATCTTCACCTCAAATTGAATTTTCGGGTAACAAACCCATACATGTGGTGTTATCACTAGCAGTAAATATATGCTGTATGAAGTTTATTCTTACACCCCACTTACCATTAGTTACCTTTGTTAAATATGTCAGCATGCTGCGATGTAAAACAATAATAATAATAATAATAATAATAATAATAAATATGTTGGGTTCATTCTTGATATCTGGAAAAAAGTGTAGGGTTCCGTAGTTGTATTTGATACACCTACATTTTATGAAAAAGTGCAATACCATTGAAAAAATATTTTATTTATGATTTTACATAGTCAAATGTTCATAAACACACCTTTTGAGAGTTTTATAAAGCATGCCAAGTCGGCTTCTTACATGTATACTTGAATATGGATATAAATGTGCGTTTGTATGCTCTTTACAATTATAGATACTATTAAATCTTATTAATGAGGCATTGTGCATCTAAATTTAATTTTTTGGGGGGGACATAACTGTTAATAACGATATGTTTCACCTGTCAGTACACGGACAATAGCAATATTCATGACATTGTCATGTGACCAATTGTCATTGGTGTTCAAATATATGTAAATCGCTGTTACATGGTAGAACGGCACCCTTCTGCATATTTAGCCAAAGTGTGAAGTGAAATGGTAATAGTTTAAATAGACAGAATTTGTATTCAGCGATCTACGAAGTTGTAATTTTGGAACTGGTCTAACACTGTGCCAAATTTGAATGACCTGCATTCAAGTTTTCTAGTAACGGTACCAAACAGGGGTTTATAGCATTACCTGCCAGACTATTAGACGAATAGTGTCTTGTGTAGGTTAGGTTAATATAATACGACAAATAGTTTTATATATGTAAATTAGAGGTTAAATGTCATATCTATTAAAATAGGTAGTAATTAATAGCATAGAGTTGGACAGTTAAGAAGAGTAAGAATATTGTATTAACTAATAGTAAATGTAGGAAATGGGAGATGCATGTATAAAAGGACAGGCACAGCAGGGGGACAGGAGTTGGGGAAGTTGAGAGGTTGTGCGCTGCCCTGACACCAGAACAAATCAATGAGCCAACATCCTGGTTGTTATGAATTCAAGGAAACCAACTGCAGCGGAAAGCCACAATTATCAACAACACAACCACACACCATAATTTATAGTCCGGGACATTAATTACAATGTACAGCATTACGCCCACTTCAATAGTAAACTAAGGGCTTCAATTATCGCGCGGACTAAAGTTTACGTGCAAATTGTCTTTGCGCGGAAAAATAAGTCTGCGTTTAATGTAAGTGTTTTACAGTAACTGTCTAATAAAGTGATTTTCCTCATGGCCAGTAAGTAGTTTGATAGGAAACTAAATGTTATATTGACACAAAATACAAATAATGATGATAATGTCCAAAAATTGTAATTCAGTTACTAACATATTTTTGATAGTACTGTATTAGAGGAAAAATTAAATGGGGTCTCAGATCCATGAACCAACATATTAAAAGTAAAATGCCTCACCTTGAAAATATTTAATGGCATAAAGGGTCCTGATTTTGAGATTTTAGTGTTTGTGAATCAATTAGCTTCTGCCTTGTGATATTTGATGCTCGAAGCTTGGACAACTTCCAGTTATAATATGTTCTCTTTGCTCATACAGCTGTATCATTATAATGCATTGATTTCAGTGTATATCAAACATCATTACAATACCTCTGTTTCAGATGAACAGTGCAGGCACCAACACAAACAATGACCATATGGTGAAAATGAATCCTGGGGTGACTACTGGACCAGTCACTAAACATGATATGATTAGCTACCAAGGACCAGATGGTTCCATTAACAGCAAGCTTCCACCAATTAATGGTTAGTATTATAGATGTGCCGATACCATGATATCTGAACATGCATATCAAACAGCTGTACTGTACAATATTATGCATGAATTAACAAAAATAATCAAATAGCGGTTGTCGCAAAATTTGTGTACAATCCGTGATAAATGAAGAGTAGGGTGGCAACTCTTGCCAAATTCAGACATCCGGGAATTCAGTTACCTGCACGGTTTTACCTGGAACGCAACCATCCGGATAAATGAGAGTTGACTGTAAAAGCACTATGGTATAATTAATGAAAATGGTGAAGGGGTTAACATGGTGAATATTTAACAGGATTAACACAGTCACTCACCTGCTTTCATTGTTTCTGTCTGAACCAGCCCGTCTCTAGCACGTTTTTGACCGAGTGTCACAAATCTGTCAGTCCTTTTACAGATAATGCAGACATTTGGAAGGGTGGTGCTGGTTGGAAGTAGCCCGTAAATTTCGAGGAGGTTCATAGGGAGAGGGGGGGGGGGTGGGGGGGGTGTTAATAAATGAACAAATAATATTGGAATTGATTATAAAGACTTCTTTGTGGCTTTTTGTAACAGATATATAGCTTAATAAGAATACTCTATAGTACTGCTATATGTATATAAACCAATCTAAAAAATAATAAATTAATTAATAAGTGAGTAGTTATGATGAAATTATTTAACTACATGTACTCCAAGAATATGGTCGAGATACACATTTATATCACAAAGAAACAATTAAATGCTATCACTATTATCATTCCATGTACAAATTAAATAGTAAATCTACTAAAAGGTATTTAAGGAAAGTTTACAAGTATGATAGTTTCAAGTGTGTAATACGTTTCTTCAGCAAAATGCCGATATCATCAGGATCAGACATTGAAATAAGTACGTAGGATTGTAGGAATGTATGGTGACAACGGCAGGCTGACGTCGCACAGTAACAAAAGAGTATGAGGAACATACGTAAAAATGGTATCTTAAAGCCAGTATACCGTAACCCTTCAGAATCATTTCAGTGCCTAAACTTATACCAACATTATAACACAATTGTTTCTCTCACAGCAATTAATTTCATGAAAGGTAAACAGTAAATAATTATATTCTACAGCATGTCGCCTATCTAATAAGAGGGCGGGTGGTAGATCAGTGGTAGAACGTCGGACTTCAGAGCCAAAGGTTCCAGGTTCAAATCCCACCCCGGGGGTCCGGCATCAATGTTCGCAAAAGTTACCTTTCTGACGCGATATTGATAGGATGCGATGTCTCCCTTAGTTGTATGGTGGCCAGTTTAAAATAGTAAAAGGTTACTAACTTTAGCATCAAAATTAACCAAGTTCCACTACCTATATTCTCCTACATTTTGTTTGGGTGAAACTACATACAATTCTAATGTGTGTGCCACTAAAATCATTTATGTTGCAATTTGTCCCAGGTGAAATGCTAAATTGACTGGACTATTACTTGGGACTGGACTTGTGTCGATAGAATCGGAACAGCTCGTTGAGCCCATTTAATATGCTGTTATCGCCCATTGGTTATACATACACTACAGTGTTCAAGTTTTAATAGTCTTTTTTTTTTTTAATCCAACGGAATATTTATTTTTGAATATTCATGAATAGTGCATCAACACTGGTCAAGCAGTCTAGCCTTTGTACTCATGTATTCATGGGAGTGCTCTATATAGTCTAAACTGATGGAAAACAAACTGCAAGCAAGTTATTTGCATGTCAGGGTTGGTAGTGTAATAAATAAAATACTAAACTTGCTTTCATGTGATACTATTTTTTATTAAACTCATCAATAGTTTTAATATCCGACTTGCTTTCACTCGTCATTTGCTAAAACCATTCACTCATTTTGTAAAAATGATATCACACGGAAGCATATTTAGTATTCCCTTTTATAGCGTGGGTTTATTTCACTCCCAGACTCTATGTGATAAACCTTTATATAATGTTAGAGCAAAATTAAACCACATTTGACTGATTATTGATGGCATTAACATGGTAAAATATGATGTAATCATTATCTAACTTTAACATTGTGTTGCAGGTAAATATGGAATAGCTCCTGCGATGTCAGTTAACATACCGCCATCGTATGCCAGTGACGACATCAAGATTGTGGGACCCAGCAGTCAGGACAAGAGTGTGATGTCACGCGGCTGTAGTACAGACTTTTGATTTTTAATCAACATGACTATTATTCATATTTCTGTCACTCATTTACTTGGGATTTGTTCTTGATGTATCTCATTATTATGTATATCGCTCTGTGTGTGTGTGTGTGTGTGTGTATGTGTGTGTGGTGCGAATGCGTTTGAGTAGAGGATTTTTTTTTCGGGGCTGTGTGTGTAAGTAAATCACAGCGCCAAGCAGTTTTAAAGGCACTCAATCGCAGATTAAGCGGTCGAATTGGAGATAATTCAAAAGGCAAAAGTATATTCATTTAGCATATACATATTATGGCTGTTGTACTTCAACAAGATCTCTTCACCACTCAATTTTAGTGGGAAAATTATTCACTTGCATCGACACACAATTATAGTTTGGCATGAAATGCATTAACACCGCTATTTCATGGATTTTCTTGGTAAATACTTCATGGAATGGAAAAACAGGGAAAAAACTTCTTATTTTTGTTTGCCATAACCAAAATCTAAAAAAATTTATTAATTTTTTTGCACCATTAATAAATAACAAATCTGTTTATATAGCTATCTGCATAAATACTCTAAAATATTTACTGATAGCAACAACAACAAAACTTTTGGTGAGGGCATACAAAATGAGAAATTGAAGTTTTTTGGTTGTTTTTCATTGTGATGTCGGCAGACAATGACTTTGACGTATTAAGGAATGAATGTTGAGTCATTAGCATTCATTGTGCCATGAAGCTAATGGGTCACAAGACCAAACTTCATGAGATGCGAAGCGCTTCATGGTAAGTTTTGTCTCGTGACCAGTTAGCTTCATGGCACAAAAAACAACAGACAACAAATTTGGATAACGAGAAATTAACGTTTTTTAATGATAACTAGATCAGTGCACATAACAATGAAGTAACTAGGTAGTGAAGTGACGACTGAAGAACAATCAAGAATTGTCATGAATGCTAAAAACTTTGACATTCATGGGGCTGTGAACGATAATGACTTCTATGATGTTCATGATGAACAAGACAATGATACTGCATTATATTTCTTTGACGTCATAGGGGGATGAATGCTCAACAGCGGACTGGGGTCGTCTCTCCATTTCAAAATGTTTTTACACAGATTTCCATGTTTTATTCCAATAAAATGATTATGTTGACTAATTAGAATAACCCACTTGATACGAGTGATTACGGAAAATATGTCCCTCGTGAAATTAATGTTCGAAGTTCTTCGCTGAAGCTCGGAACTGTGAACATAAGTTTCACTCAGGACATATTTTCCTAGTCACTCATATCTCGTGGGTTATTCTCTAAATGTTCTATTTAATATTAATTTTATGTCTTGAGTGCAATAATTTTATGCAGAGCTTCAGTGAGTGCAAATAAAATTATTTATTGATGGACATACCGTAAGTTGACATTAAATAGAACAATTATTTGTAAGATCAACTTTATTGCGCCAGATGTATTTTATATATATTATTTAATCCAAAACAATGTTTTACTGATGATCTCGAGAGAGCAATGAATATAGGCGGACTAATACCAAGTCAGCTGGCAGTTTAATGCCATACAGTCCGAAAGACAATCAAATGTAGTTCCAGTAAACCTTTTCAATTAACGTGATCATAGATTTCTATTGAAAACTATTTCTCATAACAATATAGAGTGTTGAGAAAAACAAACTTGTCTTATTACCTCTATCAATTATTATTTAATAAATATTGTCACTCTGTCAGTGCGGCATTGAAGTATAGTATGTCATCATCATCAGCTGATTGTGAAAGTGTTGCGGACAGGAACAAATACTAGAATGTAAATACTAATGATCAAAGACAACAAGTGATTGAATCGTACTGAATTCATTGGATGAGCAACTTTGACAGATGGCGAAATCATAAGTGACTACGCATTATTGGATGAGTAATCGCTGTGAATCGTTTTCAAAACATTAGGAAGTGCTCAAAACTGGATTATCGTAAGCTTTCCAAGTGCAACAGTTGTTCAATTTTTACACTGAGAATTCCCTAACTATGTTACTAATCATCTTGGAGAAGGAACATTCCGATTATTTGTTGGGAATGTCATTCACTTTGTTTTGTTTTTGTAGCTATAATCAAGCAGATGATATGGTATGAATTTCCATAGACATCAGATAAATCTACTTTTATAATTTTACCATTCATATTATTTATCAAGTGTGTTTACATGTAGGTGATATTCATGTTCTTAACTGATCACATAATAATAAATTGAAGGTAACAAGTCTTATGGTATAGTATTCTTTTGTTGTTGTATGTATGCATTTAACTAATATTTTCCAGCTTTTATCGATGGTGTTGAGTGTTCTGGATTTCAACCAATTGGAACACTAGAAACATGTATGTCATACTAACTATATACCATTTCAATGTCATTTCTTGAAATATTGAGTGAGTGAATTATTGTTTTACGTCACAGTGGGAATCTTTCACCCATACGTGACGAGTCTTGAAATAACACACTGGGGTAATAAATGAATATATATATGACAGTGTGTACCTAAACTGATAATAGAACTGATATTTACAACCATGGGGACTATTATTACCTTATGAATGGTTTCCAAGGATACATACAGTAACTTATTAAGCCTTATATATAATCATGTAAAACAGTAAGAATAGATCTCCTGTTGTTTGTACGATCACTATGTAACCTCTCAATGTATTTTGTAATAATGCATTCTTTTTCTCGATTTTTCAGTGTCTTTCATGATTTTTACTTGGAAATGTGTAGTCTATATCCTACACAGTAAGCAAATTTACACAAGGAGTAAATTTGTATGTGGCAGGGAGGTCATGCAAATGTACTTTTGCACATGTGTTAATTTGTCCTGTAAGTAAATGGTGTCATGCGAATGCATAGTAACAATACACATCTATACTTTTCCAGCTTGGCAGGTTTCAAAGCATATAATCACAGCTATAAATGGTAATTTTGTCTGAATTTGAGCTAATAATGCAAAGTGCATTCACTTGGCATACATATCATCGCTTTTGTATCTTTAAAAAAGTGTTTACTGCTCCACATAGGATAAACATGCCGGACACCCACTGACAATGTAAACTTAAATGAAAAACAGTATTCAGGTAGTCAATGTAGTTACCTTACCTTTGACATTTGGAGTATTCAGAAATCATTCGGCCCTCCTCGGGCTACTCCCGAAGCGTCAGATAGTCCCTCGGACATGAATGAGGCCCCGTAATTCGGACAGGTCAACCTGTGAAGGATTGCTATCAATGCACGGGACTATAGTTATGTAATTGTTTGTGACAAGCGAAAAGCGAGAAAGTTGAAATACATATACAGACATTTGTATTGTATTCTACATATTCGTGAACTTTTAGCATAGTTTTGATTGAAAAAGAA
>JAUTBT010081173.1:0-12869 GCA_032361225.1 Lepetodrilus schrolli | reverse complement strand
CTGTATCCTCCCCGGAAGTGTGGGTCTTCCTGCAGTCTTTCACCTAACGGGGCTGGGGAGTAATCCCCGGTTGGCTTTTCGAGTGTGTTTTATCGTAAGTATCTCATAGAAATAGAAAATAAGGAGAAATAATTTTCTCCTAATAGTATTACCATATCCAAATTCACGATTCACATTTATCGTCCGGATATCTGAACATAAATTATATTTAATTTGTCTATTTGGTTCCTCGAAATGTCCGACCTTAAACGGAAACGGAATTTCCGGTTATCTGAGTCATTTTATATAGAAAATATTGGTTCGGATAGCGAGGGAACCGGATATCTGAAGTCCTGATAAACGGGGGTTAACTGTACAAGCCACATTCAATATTTTAATAGGTGGGCCAGTCATGATTTTTTAATGTATGTTATCTGTCAGTTTATGTCTGGATTCTGTTCAAATTGGTGTTCCTGAGATCTGTCCGTGAAGCTTCTCTGTGAAGACATTGACAATCACTATATTTTGGTTCTTGACCTATAAACCTTAAATTATTCACTAGTTCTCATTAGTGCAAACATTTTTCACACACGGTCAGAAAAGTAACAGTTAGCTGGTCTACACTATATATTAAATTGTATTGAATGAATCATCACAATATCAGGGCAAAGTTGTTGGTTGACTGTGAGCAATCGTTAATAGTAATTGGTACACATAAAGTGTAAATAATGGATGGTTAACTGTTGTATTATTATATCTGTGGACTAATGTCTACCTATTATGTTCCATCCACATTCAACAAACAGGTATTATGAAACATTTCCTGTTGCTAGCTGTCATATTCCTGTAACTAGATGGTGTGTTCCTGTTACTAAGTGGTGTGTTCCTGTTACTAGATGGTGTGTTCCTGTTACTAAGTGGTGTGTTCCTGTTACTAGATGGTGTATTTCTGTAACTAGATGGTGTATTTCTGTAACTAGATGGTGTGTTCCTGTTACTAGATGGTGTGTTCCTGTTACTAAGTGGTGTGTTCCTGTTACTAGATGGTGTATTCCTGTTACTAAGTGGTGTGTTCCTGTTACTAGATGGTGTATCCTGTTGCTTGATGGTGTGTTCCTGTTGCTTGATGGTCTGTTCCTTTGCTAAGTGATATTTTCCTGTTGCTAGGTTGTTTGTTTTTGTTGCTAGGTGGTCTGTTCCTTTTGCTATATTTTGTGTTCTTGTCACTAGGTGGTATTCCTGTTGCTAGGTTGGGCTGTTCCTGTTACTAAGCAGTGTGTTCCTGTTGCTAGGTAGTGCATTCACATGACAGCATCCACTGTCACTGCATCTCTCCAGGATCACTAGAGCTGCACCATTGGACAGCATTCATCTGTAGCTCTGGGATCAGCGATGCATACAAAACTCCATCGGCAAACATGACTTGCGTAGTCCGTCTATTGAGACCATGTTGCCGCCAACTCTGGATCAATATTCACCACACATTCCTTCTCCTTCACTTTCCCCATCACTGCTACAGTCCGCGGTGTATTGGAGCTGTCAAACGTGAAGGACCATAACTATCAGATTTCCAAAACAATGACTGGCGTTGTCGTGACCAAGAACACACAATCCTGTTTATCCTGTGTATGTTGACGCTAATTCTATTTGCATCTTTTCTCCGAGTCGGATTGAGTTCCAGGAAATGGTTATGTCATTAAGTGAGAATGCGTTAACAGAATTCTGTCTGTATGCATTTAACACTGTTTAATCTATGAGATTGTTTATGGTTCCGATTACAAAGGAGAGATGAACAGTAGTGTGTGTGCTTCTTCCAGTCGGTGAAATGTAGACTTTGCAGATGGAGTAGGGCCAGGTACTACTATGATAATTTGTCTATGGGTGTGATACTCTTATGATATGGTCCCAGGGATGTACTCAGAGAGAACAGAGATATCTAGTACATAATATACAGATTTATTGACAAGAACATTAATATACAACATTTAAGTAAATATACAATAATGGTGAACTAGGGCAACCCCTAGGTGCAAGGTTGGCCTTGCCAGTAGCCGAGTGTAGCTCTCATGGATCTCTCAGATGTACGGTATCGTGAGGTCTTTTATACAAAAACATGAATTTGGATAAATGAGATTACTTAATGTTCATTATGTTGCATAGTTTGTTGATTGTAGTGTACAATTACAGCTTGGACGCAAACTGCAATTAGGTAATTAATATTGGCAACTAAATATATTTACTATGACATGTTATGAGCAATACCTGTAAACTAGACTAGAAGTCTAATTTAGATAATGTAAAGATTGTCAGTTTGGATTGTGAAGACATGTTAAGTGAATACAATGTATAAGCAGACTGCTCTTTAAGCATCCATCAATAGGTATAGTAGCAATGTTGGGTCAGATAACTCACACACATACACACACACACACACACATACACACACACACACACACTCACACACACACACACACACACACAAATGGGCCTAGATCCACCACTGATTTATGCCATAGGATCCTAGGCCTACTTTATCATTCAAATTATAGACACTGTAGCTCTATGGTGCCAATTAAAAATGTAAACGAAGTATTAGGGCATAAATAGAGATAAACCGCCGCTATTCTTGAAGATTATAATAATCAGTTTCACTTAGGTCTAAATCAAAAGTGTGCATCTCTGCTTTAATTAATGTTAACTTGAATATTCTAACCATCATGATCGTAGTATACTAATTAAGATAAATACATCATGGACATAAAAAAATATGCAATTTATGGAAACTGGGAAATAAGGATATTTATGTATAGATCTGACCCTGAGCGGCACATGCAGATCAGCTTGAATTTGTTGTTGACACTACTTCTGATTGTCACAGGTCAGCATGTCCGGGGATGGTGCATCAGCACCACGCATCATTGCCGTGGAAACCTCGTCAGTGGTGACAAATTTGGACGAATCGTCTTCCATGGATGGCGTCGGAGACGATGACGGTGAGACAATTTGGAAAACTTGTACCCTGTTGTACCATGGGTTTTACTTCAGTAGGCATAAGTTTATACAATGTCTCATGATATGTTTTATCTGACTAGCAAATCTATGATGACCATAGTGTTTGAAATGTGCTGCAAATATTTCGTGTATGTGAAAAGCTTAATTTTCCAATTATAAATGTAAAATACAGTCACATCTGGGAAATTTCATCCATATATGATACATGTACCTAAAATCTGACTGGAAATGGGTGGGTTAAATTTAGATTATTTTTATATGATAATGATTGAATTGTTACCTCCTGTACCTCTGTAATTAAGACAATGTTTGTTTTCTTCTGCAGATGTTCCTATTACCATGATTAGTAAAAGAAGACGGTTGGATGACGCTGAAATAAATGTTGATCAGTCAATAAAAGTAAGTTTCCAAATAAAATCTTGAAATGACATGTATACTGAGCCACAGGCAACCATGTACATTTAATAGTGCCACAATATGTTCCAATATATGTTGATCGCTCGGGCGGGTGGTAGCGCAGTGGTAGAACGGTTGGACTTCGGAGCAAAGGTTCCAGGTTCAAATCCCGACCCGGGGGCCCGGCATCAATGTTTGCAAAAGTTACCTTTCTGACGCGATATTGATAGGATGCGATGTCTGTAGAGTTGCAATGCAGTTATCATCCTTGGTCTTGTCAGTACCAGCCGATGCTCGCAGGTTTACTGCAACATTCAGCGCTAC
Organism: Lepetodrilus schrolli; assembly: GCA_032361225.1. Taxonomy (NCBI): domain Eukaryota; kingdom Metazoa; phylum Mollusca; class Gastropoda; order Lepetellida; family Lepetodrilidae; genus Lepetodrilus; species Lepetodrilus schrolli. Next base: position 9,158 of record JAUTBT010081173.1, on the reverse strand, counting down.
GGATGTTGCAGGTTTCCTCCTGCCCTAAACTGACATGTCGTGATATAAGTGAAAGAATCTGGAAAGCGACCTAAACCCCAATTTAAAAAAATATATATTTAAATAAAATATGTCAATTGCTCTGGGGTTGTTCACATGATCAGACACCATTATACTGTGGCTTGGGGTCTGCACTGAAGGAGAATGTTTATTTGTTTTGACGTGGACAAACTGATGATCCACAAGTGTATCTTACTTCCACAAGTTTATTTAATTTCAATGTTTACACTTGAGATACAGATCCCTAGATGTGTCATGAATTTGTCAAACTAATCAGTGGAACTCTATCCACATCATCCATGTGAAATCAAAACACATGGACACATTAATCAATTAAATGCCATTTTGACTGTATTGAACATTAATATTCTTACTATATTATGTTGTTTGTTTATTTCAGCAAATACTCTTCAACATTAATAAAGCAATATGTATGCGGCTCGAGTCCATTGAATGCAAGATAGATTCCATGGGTCAACGTTACCGCACAATGGAGGAGAAAGTGGAACAGCTGATGATACAAGCTCGTCAAGTACCAGGAGCTTCACTCTCACCGAATGCGACTGGATCCAGGAGAGGGTGTGTATACTGTATTATGTATGCCAGGCACAGTCTATGTTTACCCTCTGTCAATTTACATATCCCAGAGATGCCAACTACTCTGATTTGTGCGAAGTTACTCCAAATTTTCATTAAAAAAACAGCACTCCGAATGCTGTGCAAAAAACTCTTATTTTTAGCTAATAATAAATTTTTTTAAGATGTTAAGTCTGTTTAGATACATGTATACCTTCGAGGCAAAGTCTGTAAAATATCTCAAAATGATATAGAAACTAATCAGTAACTGTTGCCAGAGATCGTCTCTAACAGCGGAAGTGTGAATTAAAGTCTGTCTACCGGTGTACCTTCATAAATGTACTTTAATTTTATGTATGTAAATGTTTCGTTTATATGCCTCAATCTATATTTTTAAAAATATGATTGATTGTGAGCTGGTAATTTTAGAATATGGGCTTAGGTATGTTAATCTATGAATTATCTTGATAAGGTTTCTTCACTCATTTTTCTTTTCGACTGTTGACTTGACAAACTGTCAAGATTAAAGTATTCTTCTAAGAAAATTGAAAAATCGGAAAGAGAGCACAATTATTGAATGAATGACTATCCATGCATTGCCAGTTTTTGTGCCTGCTCCACAGAATGATTGTAGTGCTATGAGAGTTGTACCTCTATGTTATAGGAGTATTGGAGTATACAATCGTTGTGTTGAACATGGGCCTGGAATGGACTCCTTCCTTTAAAACCTACCAGACCGAGTAGTGATTCAAATTATTGATATTTCAGGGCTGTGATAGTGGGACTACCTCAGAATGGTGCTAGGTCAGACACAGGTTAGTTGTTTCTTTGCAGGGTCATCTTCTGAAGATTATTGTCAAGTTTCATGTGTTTTGTATCCAGAGATGAGAATATTCAAATGTTTTGCAATTTTACAGTTGGCAATTTCTTGAATTTTTTTGAAATTTATGAATAATACAAGAATTCTTTGAATCACGGATTTAGGGCATAATAAATATATACATTATTATTTAATTATTTTACTGGTTGAATTTAATATGAGACATTTTGCTGTTCGTCATTTAGTGAAACATTATACCTTGTCACTGTGAGTCCATGTGCATCCAACATTCATCTCATAATATGGTTATGTCGGCATGATATGGGTTTATTTATTATTAATTGCTTTTATCCATGAGGTTTATTTTTCAGATGGAGATGGCAGTATTGATGGAAGTGTTCAGAACCTTGGACCCAATGTCACTCTCATTACTCTCAATACTGAAGGTGAGATCTATCATATTTAAGAAAGAATCTTTAAAGCAGCTCTAAGTCACCAATTAAAAAATAAAGAAAGAAAGAAAAACAAGTGAGCCTATCCATGATATGAGTGAAGAAATCTTGATAGTTGTTCCCAATTAAAAAAAGTAATAAGAAAGGGAGCTTTTTTTTACATAAATGTGCATGAAGTTGTCAGTTGATCTTCGAGGGAACTTGTTTCAAGATTTTAATGGTTTCTTTTTTAGATTACTGGCACTGAAAAATCTTTATACTGTACCTATTTAAGAAATGTTTGTGACATGCGGTGTACAACTTTTCAGATGACTATCCTACTGGTGTTTGGCTTGGAGATGAATCTAATCCAGAAATGAGAGTTAGAGTGCCGATTACACCAAGGCATGTAAAGAATTGTTGAAATGTATATATTTAAATAAATAGTTCTTTACATTATCCTTATAATCAAAGGGAGATAATAAACATTCCTTACTTCACATAGAAACTTTCATGGATATATTGTGCGCCCAAGATTACTAAACCTTTTGAGTACGATTCCATGCTCAAGCTCAAATTATCAATGGGGATTTGTGAACAAAACTTTGAGTTGAGCATGAAATCATACTGAAGAAAGGTTTTGTAATTTTAGGGCCAGGTTGATTACATATTTTACTGTAATACCATTCACCAATCTTTACAAAATTCCATATTGTAACAATTCAGGACTTTCCTGTATGAAACTCTAATGTAACCTTAACTCATACCTTGGTCTATGTGTAGTCTATGTGTAGTATATGTGTAGTATATGTGTAGTATATGGCTAGGCTGGAGATGAGTCTACCTTAGTTATACTGTTTTGTACAGGAGTGCCCTGGTTGCACTAAATGACAAATATCCAAATGTTAAACAAATATTTTCCAGTTAACTTCACTGACATGTCAACATGTACACACACGTTCTTCTCACATTATCATCACTGACATGTCAAAATGTACACTCACGTTCTTCTCACATTATCATCACTGACATGTCAACATGTACACTCATGTTCTTCTCACATTATCATTACTGACATGTCAAAATGTACACTCACGTTCTTCTCACATTATCATCACTGACATGTCAACATGTACACTCACGTTCTTCTCACATTATCATCACTGACATGTCAAAATATACACACACGTTCTTCTCACATTATCATCACTGACATGTCAAAATGTACACACACGTTCTTCTCACATTATCATCACTGACATGTCACCACATGTTCTTCTCACATTCATTGAGATATCTTCTCTTTTCTTATACAGCGATCTCCTTCACATTCATTCCAACTGCCGTACGCCTGAAAAGATGGCTCTCACCATGCTAGATTACCTGTTTGACCGGGAAACGCAGGCATGCTCCAATCTGTCTGGGATGGGCAAGCATGGCAAAAAGCAGTTAGATCCACTCATGATATATGGAATTAGGTGTAAGTATGTTGTGAAGTCACATTTCATGTGTCCGTGTTTTGAAATTGCTATTTAAGTATAAATGGCAAGTAAAATATATGGATAAAGTTTATTGTATTTCACTCACTGGCATATTTGTTGTTGGTTGAATATCCCAAACTAAGAATTTCCTTTCGTCTTGCAGGTCATCTCATTCACAGATTTGGTATAACAGAAAATGACTGGCACCGAATAAAACAAAACATAGACTCCAAGTGTCGAACCGCCTTCCGAAGGAAGCAGAGAGGGATGCCATTGATGGTAAAAGCATTTAGAGGAAAGGCGCCTCCAACTTATGTAAATATCGGATCACATTTAGCAGGAGAACTAGGGTGCCCCAGTGATGAAGATTCTATGAGTCACGAAGACTCAGAATTACATATTCATCAGGTACTAAAAACTAAGTGTTAGCATTTTTTTCTCTCTCAAAATTTTCAATAACGATTCTTGGTACTTCCATTTCTTTTAATGCATGTTTGATTCAGAAATATATTTTTTTCTTCTTCTAAATGCTGAGAGTAAAGAAAACAAGTTTTGTTGGTAACGTCTGGAAGTTTGTATTTGCATGGCATTCTGTGGAGTGTCGCCTTTCTTACCATTGTATAACCAACTTAGTTTTCTGCTGCTCCCGTGCAAATTTGATCCTGGGTGTTCATAGTAGAGGCTTTTTCTCCTCTAAATGATTGGTCGGTATTTGCATAAGTTAGGTGTGCTGTTTTTGTTTGATTAAACTCATTGATGGATGTGAATTAGTAAGACCTGACTTGAATGTTCTGCATGTCATTTGAAATACAGTTGACTGATGCTTAAGAAAAATGTGTGCAATTAACTGTAATCTTGTGTTTGAAGTATCCTAGAATCATGATATTGTTTCACAGAAACTACTTGTATCAGAATTCTCAACTAAGGAATAAACTTACTTTTGTAACAGTTTCATTATCATTGATACATATAACATTTTAATTCATCACGTCTTAAAAAGAAGAAAAACATCATCACAATGGGGTGAAAGATTCATGCAGCGGCATAAAGGAGAAATTCACTTACAGATCCTGAAAAACTATTAATAGAGTTCCTTTACATGGCCTAACTTATAATTATATGTGCTGTTCCACTTTCGAGTTCCAATTGTGAAATTAAATTTGTAAAAATTTGTTAAAGTTAATCTCGCCTAGTTACTGTAGCATAATGTTGGAAGTTGAAATAAAGATTTGTACATAAGTTAATGTTCATTTTATTCCAGGCTGAGGTAGACAGTATCCAGCAAGCAGTATCCACCATGCAAGGGGAGGCAATTCAGCAGGGCGAGATTCAAATACTCCACGCTACACCTGAACAAATATCTCAGCTTCAACAGGCGCAACATATACAAATACTCCAGGGTGATCAAGTAATAGGGGTAGGTATATCTCGCAGTTAGGTGTACAAATATTGAAATATTGTTTTGCTTGTATGCAGCTTGTGAGTTTTACAGCAAGATGAAACCTATAACAGCTGCTGCTGCTGCTGCACATGGTGTTGCAGTAGACCTGCAAGTATCTGATACTGATGAACCTAGGTTGATACCATTACTGGACTGCAAGAGTTGAGACATGGCGTTTGACCATGACTGCTATGGAAAGGCAACTTGTGTAGAATATGATCCCATGGTGTGCTTAAATTTGGGATATTATCTCTGAAGTTGTGACAATATGCCGTTCTTCCAACACCAGATAAATGTAAACAATTTATTTTTATTTTATCTTGAACAGATGTGTCTCAGTTTGAACAGATATTGGTATAAACTCACTATTAACTGCTTTGGGCATTTTCATGTTGTTATTATGTTATCATTTTTTAACAATGATTTATACTTTAGCATGGATTGTTTTATTTTCAGCAAATTGCACAAGGAGATATGACACTCGGGGATGGAATCCAAGTGGCCACAGTTACTACAGACTCTGGCGAGATTCTACACATCCAGCAGGCGCCTTCAGTTGTGCCGGAAGTAACGGAATAGTCTCATCCTGCAGTTATCTCCCCTCTCTCGTGTACATAACAGTGCTAGTGTTTGCTATGACGTTTGATACAAGGCAGCTTCAGGTACGGATGTAATTCAACTTGGACGCAGCATTCTGAGGACATGGATTTCCACCTTTGCATTGTAGAAAGTGCTCAAAGGTCTATTTGCAAACACTTTCAGGAATCGTGCATTGAATTCATGAAATAGTTCCTTGATTTTTGTTGTTGGTTTTTGGGGTCATCTTTAATTGTTTAAGTATTATTTGTTTTTCTTGAAGTTGTGTTCAACTTATGATTTTGACAGGATTTAATTTATAATAATTTCCAAGTAATTAAACATGCTCAGTAGATATCAAAGATGTACACATTCTTCCAATGCTTTGTTATTCCTACAAAAGTGGACTTGGGTTTTCTCGCTAGTAATATCTTGCATCACCTTAACCTTGCAAGTGTCGTTCCATCATTGTTCCATCGATATGCACTACACAGATACCACATCTGCTACATCTGTTACACTTCCAAGTCTATGTACATTGTCCATGCTTGGATAAAACAGTATGGATAGCTATTGAACTACAAAGCCTTCTTTGAATACTACCCTGGGTCTAGCACGTAGATAAGATTGGAGATGATACTTGGGGTATGTGACAATATCAAATCATTGGAAGGATATGTATTTTGAAGATTGCTGGTTGAGATACACTAAAAGAATACATAATATTTTTCCTTAATTTAAATAATTTGATTAGGTCTCAAACTTTTGTATCCATGTTGGTTTCACATAGTGAGATGTGGAAGAATTAGAGAAAATCCCATGAGATATGAATGATGCGGAAAATATGTCCTGAGAGAAATTAATGTTCACAGTTTCAAGCTTCAGCGAGGAACTTTGAACATTATTTTCATGAGGGACATATTTTCCGTAATTACTGGTATCTCGTGGGTTTTTTGAATTATTCAATATGATCATATAAACCATGGAAAACTGCCGACAAACAGCTATATTGAAAGGTGAACCTAATCAGCTGATGTGTATTTTTCCACCTGTGACATCAAGTTTGTTCACTTCTTGTTGTTTGTATATTCCGATGGCAAATGCCATTTAAAAGATAATATGTGATGCCACTTAATTTGTAATGCAAATACCTTAAAAGGTTAACAAAAGCATATAAATGAACCTCGGAGCAAATAATTTCAAGTGAGTGTGGAATTTCAAAAGTTAGGTGTCCATGGACTTCACAGCGGCCAGTGAAAACAATGTCAGGGAAAACTCTCAGTTGGAAACTGTACATTTCACATAAGCTAGTGTTCACAACGAACATATTTTAGCTAACTGTACATGTCCAATTAAGTCTCCGTCATGGCGAAATATGGCAATATGCGGGTAGCTAGGTTTGTTTACTAACAACAGGTTACAGAACGCAGCAAACAAGTTTAAAAGTGCATTATCATGAATTAAAAAAATTTGAATTTAGCAGTAAATTATTTACAAATTAAATTGTAACATTTGGCATTTATAGGAATTATATCTTGGAATGGTATGTGATAAAAACGTACGTGAACACTGCATCATACAATGATTTTGCGTTAATGAATAGATTCGTTGAAGTCTTTGGGCGTGGGAACTTGTGTGAAAGTAGTCCTGGTTTCAACCAGTCGGCTTCGAGAAACACAAAAAGACATAATAAACACTGTTGATTATCAATTCGTTATTACGCAGTAGACATCCACCAGTATATTGAATAATTTTATAAGAATTTTGTAATTCAGTTATGAGGACATTTGAAAGTATTTTCAGTGAGAAAAAATCTTTATTTATTACACATTGGTTTCTTACAATTTTAATGAATATATTACTATCAATATAGATAGATGCCGGAGTTCCAGTAATCTGTACAAGCAGTAGTAATTAATTAATTAATGCTACATATACAAGTTGTATTCCTGGCTGTTCATGTGTTATTGTTTGTAAAATTGTTACCAGATACAATTAATTCTCGGGTAACATTTTCATCTTGTTTGCAGTCCTTGATCAATTCTTTCCATTTGTTGTGAATGTGTGTATGTAACAAGCTTTGTGAAAGGATTGTAATATAGTTTGATGGTATGAATGCAAAAGTGTGAGGTATTCCTGCATGAATCTATTAAAATCCCATATTTACGTTGTTTTCACAGTGAACATGAGAAATGTTTATATAGCCTCCAGATATTATCTACTGTTCTGTAGCTCTGGTTGTGCACAGATGCCATGTTGAAGTTTATCCTTGCACCATATCTATGGGACAGCCATTCTCTCCCTAAGAGCATACTACACAGACTACATTTGAGTACTCAGTCACAGTTATACACATTTTGTGTTCTTGTAATGGAGCAATATGATTAGCTCTACAAAATATTTATAGACAATTTGGAAAGATGCATGCTATGCAATAGAAAGTTTGACCAAAATTACCTCCCTGCTGGATTGTGCAAAAGCACTGCTCATTAAGGCATCTCAGGTTGCCTTAGCAGGGATAGGGTTAATTAAGTGTACAAACCCAAATTGTAAATGGCCCTGTAATGTAATTACTGACTGCACACATTTTTGGCTTATGACAGCTCAAGCATCTGCTTTGGTATTCAAATTTGTAAGCTAATTTTCATAGCCAATGAAATGCTACAAAGCTACTATCAGGTCACAGATTGTCGGATTAAATATATTTTAAAAACACACACAACATATTAAATGTCCGCTATCTGGTACAGTGTGTATAAACAGTTGGAGAGTTATAACTGGTAGAGCATGAAACTACAACATATTAAATCATCAAATCGGCCAAGAGTTTTGCAGTGATATTCGTTTTGAATTCACAAGGAGCGTTCTTGATTGAAGTTGTAATAAATTTTACAGATATAAACCTGAGTTGTTTTGTATATTTATACAAAAAGAATGGCGGTATTTCATGGCATATCAATGTTCCTAAATGATACTTTGCTAAATCCAAAATGGGATATGTTGTGGTTGTACATTCAAGTGCATTATCTATTCACCCCTGACTACTCTCATCAGTTAAATATACATACTATATACATATTTAGGTACAATATAATGTATATAGGTCTGTCTGTTTTAAACAACTGGTACCAGTTGTCTTGTCGCCATCGCCAAGTCTGTACCAATAACATGGACACTTCTATGGGAAAACAAATAATTGGCAAAGAAAACCGTCTTTCCGAATTCGTGATTAGGCTAATCTGTTGGGTGTAATGGTCTCAAACTTTTGTATTGTCCGAAAGCTGTAAAACCAGAAATACAATGGCTATTTAAAATTTTCTAGTATATCGACAATACGCTACAACTAGTATATATTTTCAATGACGCCGAAAAAAAATGCAATTAAGCTAGTCTTTGTAAAGTACGTTTTGTGGCTATCCTTTCTCTTTTCATATATCTTTACCAATTTTGAAAAAATAGCACGAATCGATACGCATACCAATGAAAAACAACTGTTTTAAAATAACATTCATGAACATGTAAAATTGATTCTGGACTGAACTCGAAGACGCAGGGTTCTCGATATCAACGCCAATAGACGAGGTATTGTAGCGTAGAGGTGTTTCCTAAACTATTAACAATATTCGCCCTGAACTACACCAAAGTGACAACTGAGGTACCGTGCACATATATAAATGCAGCGTTTCCTTGTATAATTGTCAGTGTTGTTACTGTCCGTTGTGGGCGGGTGGTAGCGCAGTGGTAGAACAGTTGGACTTCGGAGCCAAGGTTCCAGGTTCAAATCCCGCCCCGGG
>JAUTBT010081162.1:0-10853 GCA_032361225.1 Lepetodrilus schrolli | reverse complement strand
ATCGAAATTACCACATGAGCTACAGACCCCCCCCCCTCCCCCCCCTGGTACTAGATTGTTACATTTACAACCAGTGTTAATTTATATCGACATGTCAACTTGTTCTGTTATACAGATGTGCATTCAGGTAATGTTTTGATCTAAATTGTAAATATGTCTACAGTGTATCATGTGTAGTTATCAATTCACCTACATTTAGAATACCAAGTTTTAAGCATGCCATGTATTAATGTCACAAACAGTATTAGACGAGTTTCTTAAAGGTACTTAATGTTGTGCACCAATTGCCAAGAGAATCATGCACGTTACTCAATGAGACAGTAACTATTGTTAATTGGTTTATCTACTCGTATAATATAGACAGTATTCTATGCCGAGATGATACAAGTATATATCATGATTTATTTTAACTAAAAAAAAATCCAATGCTATTTTAAAATGAATTTGATCTCTGTATTTATTTAAATGCTTAACAAGACAAATAACAATTAGTAGATATCTGGTCACAATTTAGGAAAACTTATGTATATTCACCTGTGGCATAGAGAGTATGTAATTTAAATGAAAATATAGAATTCCTTGTAATTAAATGAATTTGAATGGGGATTTTATACGTAACTCCTTGACGGTTATTTCACCAGGTAAATATTTTCACCCCATTTCCCAGTGTTTTCCCCATGCAGCTGCATGTTAACACTCTCTCCTTGTACGACAGTTCCTAGAGGACGATTCCTGGGAGAACAAAACTGCTGAGGAACGGTCAATCCAGATAGCCGGCGGTCAGCCTGTGCCGCCAAAAGCCAGGGCTAACCTGGACACGGCACTCAATCTGTCCGCTCCCATGGACTCTGAGACAGACGTGTAGCTCCTGGTAGAAAACTATCCAATCAGATTGCTCAGTTAATACGTGCAATGAAATTGCTGTTGTTGTCGCTGGAGATCTCACTGCTTTCTTTCTCTCCTCATGCTCAGTTTTCAGCTTAGAGTGAATTTATTTTCCTCCAAGAAATTGTTGCGCTATTGTGTTCAGTGTGGAAATTGAGACCAGAATCATGGGAAGAATAATCGATGATAAACAGAGGGTTCTGTTTCCAACAGTAGCTATATTATATCAGTTAACCTGGGAAGATGTGTTTGTTTGGTTAACTAAATGTTGTGGTAATGGCTCCATACCTGACCAGAATGTCCAATAGTAAAAGGGGCCATTACCATCACGTTTAGTTAGCTGAACTAGGAAGATGTGACAACAGGCAGGTCCAATGGAAGGTAGAAAACCTCTATTATGTAGTTCTGTACAGATAGTGTTGTTGTTTCCATTAGTATCTCTCTCTCTCTCTCTCTCTCTCTCTCTCTCTCTCTCTCTCTCTCTCTCTCTCTCCCCACCCCCCATTCCTCCCCATTCTGTCTATCCTCTATTTCCCACTATCGCCCTCCTTTTGGACTTGTCCATCTGTATCTGACCCGGTCTGGAGCACCTCCTAGCCCTGTATTCCCCACACACCTAAATATTCTCAGCCTAAGGTGATGACCACCTGACCAGCTTGGAATACTTCTAGGTCACATGATAACATCAGCAACTGTGTCTTGTTTTTCACCATATCCTTATTTCTTGTACCATCACAATATTTTAAGCCACTGTCGTTAATTTCCTTAACATTCAGTATTCTTTTGGAACAGACTACTGTAAAAGACTTATATTTCGCGGACGCAAATTTCGCGCAAGTGCTATTCATTAGCTACTATCCTAATGGCTACTGGAAGTATGCAATTATACATAGGCACCAGCATTGCTCTCCAGTGTTTGTATATCTAGTCAGCGAAGTACGTAGCATGAACTAGGATTAGAGCACGGCTAGTGTTCAGATGGAGTTGTGCAATGATTGTGATATGAACATGAACTGTGGTATGGCTAGTTTGTAATGTTCAAAAGTTTTATGAAGACAAATATATTAGATTTTTAAACCATCCTTATGGTATAATGTAAGGCTAAGTAAAAGTTATTAAATGTTTCTTATGCATTACCAGGCTCCAAAATTATGAAACTTTTTGAGTATGAGTTCATGCTCATTTCAAATTTTATATGGGGATTTGTGAAGAAAACTTTGAATAGCATGAAATCAACTCAAAAACAATACGTAATCTAAGGGCCAGGGTCCAGTTGCACGACGCTCTTGTAGAGCTACAATAGTAGTAAATCCAATTGTAGAGTCGTCTACAATTGGAAATGGGTTGCACGATGCTCTTGTAGGCTATCTGAATATGACAGCACTATAACTCTTGTAACGGCAGTTGTAAGCCACTACAAATATTGTAGCCTACAAGAGCGTCGTGCAACTGGACCCAGGTCTACATGAGAGGTTTTCTGTATTCTGTCATCAAATTATATTATTCAACAAAACAGTGCACATCAATGCAGTATAATCTGTGTTTAATAAATACTAACCTGTAATGGTAGGTCTAGGGGACACTCAAACCTGCTACAGTACGATAATTTGATTGCTATATCTCGTTAACTTATTTTGAACCAATAACTATAACTATTGGAAATAATGAACATAATAAAACAAAACAAAAATTCCCTCCAAGATATCTATGTAATTACCCAATCAGTTTGTCATTACTTTAAGGAAAAGAAAATGTATGCACAAGAAACATTTAATTAATTTTATGTAGCCTAAAGCCCCAGTCAAAATGACGATTTGTGATGGTGAACTACAACGAATGGGTGTTTGTGGAGAAATTCGCGTTTGTGGAGAAATCGTTTGTGGAGATATTCGCATTTGTGGTGAAATTTGTTTATGGAGAAATTCAGCACTGTCGTTCTGATTTTTTCAGTCATTTGTAGTTATTTGTAGTTCGGCAACACTTTCGTCGATTCGTAGAGGTGCCACGACAGTTTGGACTGTTCAAAGCTGTTCGAAACTGTTGTGGCTGCAACACAAATTCCAACAGGAATACACAACGATGTTGGCAAATTTCTCCACGAAGGCCTATTCATTGTAGTTTGCCATAACAAATGGTGAGTGTGACTGGGGCTTAATGAATTGAACAGGATGATTTACATTACATTCATTATTCATCAAGGTAGTCTGTGTTTTTGTAGAATGTATTTGAATATAATTAATTTGCAAGCCTAGGAATGTGAAGTAGATATACACTCTTGTATAATGAACCAGAGAGATCTAGTGATTGAGGCCACTTCTATGTATATATTTGTGTGTTCACAATATGTACAGATATCGTTGCTATGTTTAGCTTTGACATTATAATTTGAAAAGTAATCTTTAAATCTGTGTGTGCATGACATAATTTCAGTGTATACTAGTGTATACTAAACATATCTGTCTGGTAGGTTAAAATAGAATAATGTAGGCACTGCGCTATCAATAGTAATTGCATAGGGTCAACAGGTCAAGAGAGGTCGCCTATCAGATTCGTATGGGAGACTATATTTATAATACTAGTATTTACATATATAGTTTGTTTTACTTGTTACTGCCATCGTTAGCATATGGTCATATGAAAAGTACGAGATTATTCTCACTGTCGAGGTCAAAACATTCAGGATCAAAGCATTCACGTTCAAGGTCACTGAAGTAGCAATGATGTCTAGATGTGTAGATTAGTAAACATCAGACAATATACAATTCAAGGAATGGTTTTACAGTGTATCACTTTTTCCTGTATAGTCAAAATCGTATTGAATTAGTCTGGCCTTTTATCAGAATGTTGGAGAAAGAATTAAGGAAACTAACATGGTATGGTATATAACTATCTACTAGTATATATGTACAACAACACAATATGGTACTCATTTGTATTAGGTATTTCATTTATGGACATAAGTGTTTTGTCTACTGTTCAGTTTGGTCGTGTATTCTGCCTGGATGTGCCATGTTAGTTCATTATACCAAAATTCATTGTTGTCTTGCATCAGTTTACATAACATCCTCATTTATGACTATTTCACTTTATTGTGGACAGATTATTAAAATCATCATTTTATATACCACATTTATAAATGCTTGTGTCAGATTGTTACCTTTTCGCTCATGGTTGACAATAAACAATACCACTACTTCCAGGTTTATTGCTAGCTTTGTCAAACGAGATACATTTTTAATCCTCCTGTATATACTGTAATTATTCTGTTCATAATGCATAATATTGCTTATGTAAATACAAAAGCAATAATAATCAATAAAAGATAAGGAATGTCCTCATGGCAAAAGGCTTATAAAGTAGTAGTACCAATATCAACCTCAGCGTTTGACACCAGCAGGGAGAAGGTTAACCACATTGGGGCAGTTTAGATAAGAAATTTTTGGTTAGGAATTGTTTAGTAAAATGGCTCTCCTGTACGAAATGGTGCAACTCTAAGGTAACCTTAACGTCAATTTCTTTTCGTAAACTTAGCCAGTCATCTCAACGTGCATTGAGATGACTGGCTAAGTATACTAACGAAAAGAGGAGATAACAAAAATCTCCTTTATTTTAGCCCAAGACGACACCATTGCATGGACGTTAACCTTGGAGTTGCCTTGTTTTGGGTGCTGATTCTTCTTGTGACTTATTGATTTGTACTATACATGTGTTGTACATTATGTATTTACGTACATACAGATCTCCAGTGTATATTCATGTGGCTTGCAGATTCCATAGTGAATGTATAGACCGTTATACCTGTGCTTGTCCTATACTTCAACCTTAGCTACTGTTTTATTGGTGTATAATATAGCAAACTCGCTGGCAATGTGATATTGTCAAAATTTGTTTTATTAAAAATATACAGTAGTTATAAAGTTTTATGTTTTCTGTTCCTTATAACACAAAAAGATGATGTTATCTGCTACCTTACGTTTACTGGTGTCTGACTCCTTACATTGGCTAGCAGTACACTATGGTGTAGCTACAAGAGTTCTGAAACAGAACAAGCCAATGGCGCTCGAGGTTAGCACCAGTGATTATTACCTCGCCAAAAACAAAATCTCGCCCACGATCCACACCAAAAATAAACCATCACATGAGGTTATTGTCATGTCCACACTGTAATAATAATAATAATAATAATCATTGTATTTACAGAGCGCCGATATCTTCCAACATTATGCTACTCAGTAGCACGTTAAAAGAACAAATCAGAAAATTAATTCAATGACATTCTAGAAATAGTTGAAATATAAGTAGAAATTATAAAGCACAGAGAGTAAACTTCAGTAGGAATTTGTTGTCAAGAACTTTAAAGAGTATTCCAATGGCATCATGTTTCCATTAAAAGAGATACAATATACATTCATTAATCTATTAAGACGTTGTATTCAGGCCGTTACTGTAATAGCAAGTACGTCCGTCATTTCAGACTTGCATTAATTAAAGTAGAATTTCTTTTCGGAATGTTATTAGCTCACTTCGCAGCAGAGTGTTTCAATTTATGCATACAAATAACAAGAGAAGATGATTCAAATGTATATTTTGACCTGGCCTGAGGATAACGGTTACACTCCCAAGCTTTTAAATTTAAATTTAAAAAAAAATTCCAACAACGTTTTCATCGCTCCACAACAGGGGAAACATTAAATACCAAACGCATCTCAGAAACGACATTATATATTGTCTGGCAATTGTTTTTGGGATGCTACAGTATACTATAGTATGGTACGTATGCCTTCTCTGGAGACGTCTGAAAACGAAATCTTGCAACGGATAACCTTCTTTCAGGCCTCTAACTTGAAGAAATTCCGACATGATATAATTGGCAGATGGTGCAGAAATTCATATACTACTTTTCCATCACATATCTAGAAAATGTTTATGACAACGGTTAATGTTCTATTTTGTGTTATTTGCTACTTTATTGAGGATGCCATTTTGTTTTGGTAATTGACGCCATACATTCACAGCCAGCTGATAATGCGAACATTAATTGTTGATAAACTCTAATAAAATAGTATGTAATATATTGCTATAAATATATGACATAAAATGTTATTATAATTATTCAGTGTGCTGTCATTTTATGATCATCAAATACAGGTTTTAAATTCTATTATTACTTAACAAGATTTTATTACAGAATTCCTCACAAGAACCGATTACATATTAAAATATCTCAATTGGTAAAATATGTCTAGCCCAAATGCTGGCATGGCTTTTCAAGCACTTATACTCGGTTATCCTAAACAGTGCGCATATATGGAAACAAAATGTGTAGATCATTAAATGGACATGCAGGTCACGTGACCATTCCATGGGCGCCACATTCACGTGTGAATACGCCTATCGTTCATGGCACACAGAAAAACATATACTGTGGGGAAAAAAACTTTTTAAAATACTTACTGTCGATTATAGACCGGGGATGTGGCATGCGCAGATTGGAAGCTGCACAAGCCGTACCGGAAATGGTGTGAGTGTTTGGTTGCAGCCAACAGGCGAAACATACTCTAAGGACGTGTACTCAGCTAAGAACCAACAGTAGATCGTCCACGACCAGGAGCAACGCAAGTGACGTCACATTTGGATGGTGGACAACATACGGTTACGTCATCTGCGCAATCGCTGTCATCGCCCAATCATCGTCTCTCTGATATTGTTCTAGGGTTGGGTCACCCCACAAATAATTCTGAATCGGTCGCACTCTGCGTGTCTTGGTGCTAGACGCCCCGATACCTAGGTCCAGTTTAGAGTAGCCTAATTGCCCAAATAAAGTGATGAGAAAGAATTCTGTTTGTTTTGGCTCAAATAATTACATAACGGAACACTTCATTTCTTTAAATCCATTTCAAAGTTTCATTTAGTACAAATCACGTTTCTTTGTTTTGTTCAATATACGGCAGGTACTACATATCTTGAACTAACGTATATACAGGGCCTATGTATTCCACATACTAGTTTTTGTATATTTGGCATTTTCCCGTCTAAAGAGATTGGTCAATTCTGTCCAAGTTCTCTAATTCCACAAAACAAAAGTATTTTCACAGAAGGCATGTGTAGCGGCATAGTAATATAGTAATGTAGTAATATAGTAATATAGTAATCGACTTTTGAAGAAAATGTCCCACCAGTCATGATTATGGAGATACAAAAACAGCAACGAAGTATCACTATCTTGTATACAATTAAAGATGAAATTTAGAATTAGGCTGATTAATTTTTAATAACTGAATGCAAGATTTTACATTGCTAATCCAACAGACGTACGGATATTTATTATTTTATTATTATTAAGTTTAGACTGGTTTTGACATATACGTCAGACGTCCTGGGTCAAATTCCAAATGGTTTCAATGCTATGTTTTTATTGTATTTATGTACACAATGCTCGACTTTTGACAGCAGAAGCATTAAATAGTCAAAGGCATTGACGGCAGCTATTTTCTTTTATTTATAAAAGATTTACTGTTGATTATAATTTTGATTTAAATTGATACAGTCTAAATATTATATAGACTGTTCTGACGTATGTCAGGGCTGACTACAGGGCATGTTACCGACGGTCTTGGAATCTTTTCCGGAAAAGTCTCTTTGCAGTTCTTTTTCCAGACTCCAGCGCTCCCTGAACGAAGCCGTCCATAACTTTATGGTACGCTTCCCCAGCAAAGTATATGCGGCCGACTGGTGCCCGTAGTTTGCGTAGAAATCGTACTTTGCCGTCCCCGACCTGTTTACTGCTGAAGCTTCCTCTAGCCAAGGGGTCGTCCAGCCATCTGCTCACAAAGACGTTGTCTGGGGCCGGAGTAGCTGCTCCATACATGCCCTTCACGACATCCGTGATCTCAGCCAAGACATCGGGGTCAGTGGATCGTTCTACTCTCCTTGCCTCTTCTCCCAGAACGGTGAACATTAGCATGTTAGTTCCAGGGGGATGAAATCCTGACGCTTCCATGTTGAAAATTATTGGGTAATAGCCTCTTCTGGGATTGGCGTGAAGAATCCATTCATCATTGCTCCAGAATTTCGAAGGGAATTCCACGTATATTTGGGTGTAGATATCCATGCTGATCCTAAAGAATGTGTCCAATTTCCAGGATGGCAGTGGAGGGTCGAATTCCACGTCACCGCTCTTGAGAACGCCCATACTGAAGGTGACAATGACAAACTTTCCTGTAAATGTGTTTCCGCCAGTAGTGTGAACGTTTACTTTAGACGACGTGCGAGTGATTCTATCTACAACTTCGCCATACTTCACTTTGCTGCTTGAACCATCAATGTCCATGAATGTTAAGGCCATTCTCTTCAGATAATCCTGAAGTCCTCTCGCGTCTGTGGACAAATAAGGATTGCCTTGATAATCTTGTAGGGATTCGAACCCCAAAGTGGATATTTCTTCTGGAATTTTGCCATATTCGAAATCATAATCATATTCTTCAATAACATCTTCCACGTCTGTCATGGGGAACCAATTTCCGCGTTCAAGGGCAACTCGTATGGACATGTCATCCAATCTGTCTCTCTTGATCTGGTTGTACAGCATATAGGTCGCATCTTGAGCTGTTGCTAACTTATCCCAGGCTGCGTCTGCCTCAGCATCTGGCTGTGTATTCATTGATGTCCTCACTATCACGGAATCATAGTTTACGAAACTTCCGACAATACCGTACGTGTTGACGGTCTCCTGTATGTTGGCGGTTGTGCCGTATATGCCTGCGGTGCCCTCTTCAACCGTTATACCGCCAAAGCTTTTGCTTCTCACCCTGCCGCCAAACTCATTGGACCCTTCTATGATGAGGAAGTCTACATTCTTGGACGCGAGGAACTTGGCTGCAGCCAAACCAGACGCTCCAGCTCCCAGGATAAGGACGTCTGGAATGTAATAATAATGCAAATATGATTTCATGATCGCCAATGTGCTGGCAACCCTTTATTTGTTGTGTTTCATTGCATAATGCTAACAGATACTCAAATGCTCCCGTTCCAATTTCTAGCAAAACATAGCCGTATATTATTACATCGAATACCCGGGTGAATTTCACAAAAGGGAAGAACCGGAAGTCCTGACGTAGATCTGGGCATGCGCAATAGCTTATCCAACTTCACATTCTCTTTGCCATGTACGGGTAAATGAATAGATCTGAGTGCAGAGTTCGAGCCTTATCTGGTACAAATAATGGTTGACATCGTACCAGAAGGCGTTTCGAGAAAAGGTATTTAAAAGAAAAATCCCACTTAGTTCACTGCCCATCTGAAGGTTATCGCTGAGAACGAATACTAGTATTATGTAAAAGAGCAATCTCTACAGGTCCGTATATCTAACTCTTCGCTTGCAGAGCCAACGGTTCCGGAAAAAGAGTTTTTAAATTGGGTGCTACAAGATGCAATGTCATGCACTATTTGTGTAAATGGACTAATTTGATAAATTCTCCCCATATCTGTAAATATATGTCTTTATATGCCAATGTTGAATACTGCTTCAGGTATTCGCGTGCTCCTGATACGTACTGCAGTATTGGTTCTCTAACTGAATTGATGCAATGGACTTTATTTCGGTGTGTGTGTGTGTGTGTGTGTGTGTGTGTGTGTGTGTGTGTGTGTGTGTGTGTTAATGTCGATTGGAATGAGATTACACAAAGTTTAGTGACCGAGGGCACAAATTAAACGTCCTAGCCTGTATAAGGGGGCACGTTTCCCAGGATATTTTCTTGTTGTACATTGTGTATATTCAGAAGCGATTTCCCGTTGAAATGCTGTATAGTTCTTAACTAATACTATTAAATGTACTTAAGACATATTTCTTTTTTATTTTAAATCATTTTTGTAAATCACTCGCCTGCATCATGAACAGCTGACACCAGGACTGTTGCGAACAATTCTGTAAATGCAGCTAGCTTCAGCAACATTTCCTGAAATATCAGCAGGGAAAATCACAATGATATAACCTAGAATCATAGCCGTGCAATTTAAGCTATTCACATTCATATATAATACTAATTTAACGCAATTGTCTTCTCGGTAAAACTAGTTTTAGAAAAATGTCAAATAAGCTCACGGACTCGCTCATTATTACAGGGGCGACTATCAGACAAGACAGACAGAATATGTCCATATAGTATGTATAGCTCTATAAAACAATGGTATCGTTAAATATTGTAATTTGTGGGTCGCAGGTGAGACTATTCCAGATGACCATAGCAATCTTAATGGCATGTATGGTTGAAGCAGATTGGTTAGGTATAAATAAATCATAACGAGTTTTAAGTGACAAGATCATCTTTTGATGCAATATTAAATTATTATTTACAAAAATGTGTTTAAATAAAAAAACAACCCATAATATTACTAACTAGGGAAACATAAACAGAAATCTACAAAAGTTATTTGCCGCGGTATACGCCAATACAAATAAAATGTGATCCCCGACGTTACCTGCTCTAAATATACCATTGGATAATGTTACTGTTCGAAGTACTCATCGCACCGTTCTGCCATGAAAGGAGCGGAACATAATTCACAGGGGATGTGTCTGTGAGGAGTTTCGGGAATCTATACACAAGAAATGTGACGTCACGAATACATGTGTAGCGATCGCTATCTAGTAGGTACGTAATTAATTAGAAATAAAGATATTTCTAGATTTTAAAACAATCTTGTCATGCTTGTCGGGGAAAGATAGTTGTATCCGAATATATAATATCCTGATTAGTGACCTCTGACCTCTTGCAATGATGATATTTCCACTTTAACATACAATCAAATCCCTCTTTGTCGAATTCGTAATAAAAATACATACGGTGTGTCGAAGTGAAATTCAGGTCCCGATGCGCGCAAATACTATATATGTTGTATGTTTGTCTCGAACTTGTAAATTCAATCGGAAACTACCACTGACAAATTGCTAATCCGTAACACACATCCTG
>JAUTBT010081151.1:0-12870 GCA_032361225.1 Lepetodrilus schrolli | reverse complement strand
GGTAGAATTAGTTCGAGGCTGACAAATTAACCTTGAATACCTCGAAAGTTTCCTGCCTCGAACATTTCCTGGTATACAGTAGTTAAATTTATATATCCAAAAGGCTACTGGCCATTAATTATGTTGAGTATATGTTTATTTTAACCGGATTGGACTGGTTTGATCCAGATAGAACTGACACTAACCTGGCTACAGCCCCGGGCTATGAAGATGTTTATCTTGGGACATCCTTTAGCCAGTGCCTCCAGACCATCATTGGTGATCTTAATACACCACGATATGTCCACGGACTCCAGCAGTCGGCAGCCATCACTGAAACGGACAGATTTGATTGATTTAATTGTTTACGTCACTGCAGGAATGTTTCACATACGCAGGAATAGCAGCAGATATTTATGATTTCAGTGAAAAACAGGCCTGGGGTCTGGGGGCTGTAGGCCCCAAGCCATGCACAGGGCAAATAAATCTACCCGATGACAAATAAATTGCATCCACGGAAATTTGCCATGTCTGCATATGCCATGACAAAACAGTGAGAAGCAGAGGCAGTCAGTCAACTGTGGCAAGGAGTTTTCATACAACTGACAATGGCAAACACACTGAGAGCTGGCATTGCATGAGTCACATGTGAAAAAAAGGTTGTAAGAAAACCATCAATTTTGGTCCTTATTTAAAATTAATAGAGATGTATTTGGATATTTGCCACAATAGTAGCGTTTCTTTTGTTAAGCTGGCTAGGTGTGGTGTGGGCTTTTTTAAGGTACTTCCGACAGCTAGATTTCTTTATTTGCAAGCTAACCAGCAAATTTCTAGCAGATGTGCGTAGCTTGCTGGACAGAAACCACGTTGGAAGGTAGCTGGGTTGCTTGATTTGCACTTTCCCTCATGTGACATGCACATGCTTCTTTCAAAGCAGCTGGCCGCTTTCTGAGAAATCGAGCAGACTTATTGTCACAGATATATATATTACTTCTAGCATGACCAGGACAGGGGGGAATGGACGCCAGAAAAACTACATACCTGAGAGCTTTCAGTGCGTTGTTGGTAATATCAGGACATGAACTCACGTCTAGTCTCAGAAGCTTTAAGCTGTTCCTTCCTAGACTTTCACATGTTCTGAAAATAACATAACATCACAGTAATATGTCGCGACAACAATCAATAACCGGCCTACGACGCATCAAGGGGTGGGTGGTAGTGCTATGGTAGAATGTTTGGACTTTGTAGCCAAATCCCCAGGTTCAAATCCCATTCTGGGAGCCCGGCATCAATCTTTGCAAAAGTCACCTTTCTGACTTGATATTGATAGGATGGGCTGTCTGTAGAATGACAATGCAGATATAATCATTGGTTCATCAGTACCAACCAGTGCTCGCAGGTTTACTGCAACATTCAGTACTACTGATGTTGTGGGTTAACTCCTGCTCTAAACTGACAAGCCATGATATAAGTCAAAGAATCTTGAAAGTGGCTCTAAACTTACACATCACGTAACACTACACACAATGACTGACTTACACATCTGAGATTTTCTTACAGTTGTTGAGACAGAGTGTGTCAATATTTCTGCACTGCTCCGAGAATTTTCTGAAAATACAAATACAATGTTCTATTCCATCTCAACAACAACAATTACTACAATAACAGCAATAATAATAAATAAAATAATACCATTAATATTTATTAAGTTACCAAAGTCCATACTTGAAATTGTGCCAATAGCACTACATATTATTATCCCAGATAATGGATCAATGTGGAGTCACAACCTGCTCAACTACCTGGGGAGTATACAACTTACATGAGCGCGGAGTCTGTTATGCTCTGACAGCCTCGTAGACTGAGAGCCTTCAGAAAGCCTCCACATCTTTTAGAAATGTTCTCAACCACCGGCCCCTGCAATATCAACCAAACTGGAATTAATAATGAAAGGTAAAAACAACAGACACTAATGAACAATACAAAGAAAATAGCTAAAGTGTTGTGTCTGCCAGAGTAATCTAAGGGAGATAACCACCAGTGTATATATATATTACACCATTAGAATATAAAATTAATTTTTTAACAATAGTTGGTTAGAAGCTAGCATCTCCAAGGGTCATGTGACTTAGCATTCTTTCACTACTGTCTGCATAGGCAGGCTGTTTTCAGTAAAGCATCTGAGAAATTGGCTTGATTTGCTCAAAAGTCCAACCTTATAACATGTAGCACAGTAATTTCCCAAAATTCATTGTTGTTTTATCTCTTAATTCCATCTTTCTAACATTATGTAGATGTCGAATGTTCTCATAATTCTGTATATGTAACAAATAGTCTCTAACCTTCTCATAATTCCTTATGTCTAATATATAGTGGCCTAACTTTATCAGAATTACTTATGTCTAACATATAGTTGTCTAACTGTATCAGAATTCCTTATGTCTAACATATAGTGGTCTAACTTTTTAACAATGATGGTCCTGGCTGGCCTGTGCATACACACCTCGACATCAGTCTGGAAGTCAAACAAGTCCACCCACTGCCAGTTGCTGCCATCCAGAGCCAACACATTCCAGTACTGAAAGAGTGACAGCTATACTCATCAAAACAAGTTAGAGTCACAGTACAACATATCCACAGCCAACACATTCCAGTACTGAAAGAGTGACAGCTATATGTCATCAAAACAAGCTAGGGTCAT
The DNA here is from genome assembly GCA_032361225.1 of Lepetodrilus schrolli. Lineage (NCBI taxonomy): Eukaryota > Metazoa > Mollusca > Gastropoda > Lepetellida > Lepetodrilidae > Lepetodrilus > Lepetodrilus schrolli. The sequence continues at coordinate 10,190 of JAUTBT010081151.1, read as the reverse complement.
GTTACTGGGTTGGACCCTGGATTTCAAGTTTAAAGCTGCAAACCAAAAACGAGAAAAAAATCCTAATTTTATTTCACCATATCGATTTCACTAACACAATCTCGTTATCATTATAGCTTTTTCAACAATTTAATTATTGTTATTGTTATCGTGTTCAGTGTGACTGTGTCTTTAGGAAAGAAAATTGCCCATAGATGTGTACATAAATTAATAATAGAATAATTTCCTAGGAAAATATTGACATAAGTTTTGAAAGTGACGTTATTTTTAGGTGATTTACGACATTTTCAAAACTGGGAAAAAAAGGCATTAATAGAGAAGGGGAAGTAATTCTGCCTCACCTTTGAGACTTGCGCACAGCGACATAGGGACACAACGTCAAGAAATGAGAATATCCTGCAAAAAAAACACATGAAAATTAACATGATGGGAAAAGGAATATGTTGATACCATATAATTGTAGCCGAGATATAAGGTGTTCTTATCACTGAGTCCAATACTGGTCTCGGCAAGTGGGGTTACCCCTTTGCCTCTGTCAGAGCATTGGACTCGCAATCCCAGCAACTCGGGTTCGAATCTCAGGATTGGCATGATTCTGTTTCATACACATCCTTATTCAGTTAAATATACTCAACCAAAAAAGAAAGTATGCATGTTGAAATATTGTTTTTTAATGTGCCATTTCACCATAATTTAAAACCACTGTGCATATGTACCACACATGGCAAATGCATATTGTTTAGGATAGCTGCATGTCACGTGACAGAGTGCTGTCACGACCCTAAACCATTATTTACATGCTGCGGCCCAGTTGTTCAGCATGAATACACTCGATATTTCACTAGGTTATCCTCATGAGTGCACACCTTCGAAAAACCAATAAACAAAGCCTATTAAGTACAGTTTGATAATGCCACACCTATCACAAAATGACCGTCAGAGATCAGTTGGGATGCAGTGTCAGTGAGGTGGCCAGACGCTTTGATGCACCTAGAGTCACTATACAGAGACTGAACAATCGTTTGCAGGCCACTGGATCCACTGATGACCGCCCTCGGAGTGGCCGTCCACGAGTTACGTCGGTTGCACAGGACCTGTATATCCAGACCAGCACTCTCAGGAACCGGTTTCAACCAGCTACCATTCTTGTCTTGACAGTTCCACATTCACGCTCAGACGGTCAGGAACCGTCTGCGAGGCTTTCATTCTTTGCCTTCTTCAATTGTGGACATTTTTGTTTCATGGGGTGGTCACCGTAATGGTCCATTGGAAGCAAAACACGTGTGAAACTTATTATTGCACACACCCCTCCTTCTAAATGGTGTGGTTATCCAATTCCAGATGGTCTGTCATAAATGTTGTCTGGTTTCAGTGTGTGACATTAACAAGGCTTTAGGGCCAATTAAAAATGACTTAGCAAAGCCCTGGCCATGTTTGTCTAGACCACTTTAATCTTTTTACAAAAAATATATACTCTACATACTTATATATATATTTTTTACTTAGACAATCAGTCTTTGCCAAAGTACATTAGTTTAGACCGAGTGAATTTAATGAAGACATTGGTCATCGGGACACTGTGGTTTATGAAATAAATGATTATTGATTACATGCATACTTTCTTTTTTGTTTGAGCATATATCCAAAACAAATCTCAAAACATTTACACAATCCTCTGTATGGGTATTACAGTTCAGCTTGCAATACAACGTTGAAAGAAAAAACAAGTAAAGAAAACATCTGTCAAGAATGCAGGCAAAAACTAGACTTCCCATCTACTATTAAAAGAGTAATGCTTTGAATAAATCAGTTCCACCACAGCCAGATATCATTGGCTAGAAACCGCCAGCTGACTAACCATGCTCCACAGTCCATTACGATTCATCAGCTTACCTCAGTAGCAATTCTTTTGGCAACTTCTTGTTGACCACTGCGTCGTCTTCTACTGTGTATTGTGAGAGCTGAAACCGACAACATCCAGATTTAAACAAAAAAATTTACTGAGCTGAAAAATTACGAATATTCGAAAAGTAAAACAGCATTCCAATATTCAAACACATTGCATTGTGCCATGATACCTTTCTTATTATAATGTTGTACTTCTCAATACCTAGTCAGAAAACAAAACAATGGAAATTTACTGATTGTACATATACGTGATGATATTATTTTTATCGACAAGGTGTCAGATGACCAGAATGACCAGATGACCAGAAATTCCACTTTGTAGCATATTAATATTAATAGATGATACCAGTAATAAGATTTCAAACGAATATTCAAATATAAATATAATACTTACAAATGAATATACAAATACATGTATAATTTTTGCTATTTTTTTCAGCTCTAATTTAACCATAAATATCACCCCAAATAGCAAGCCATTCAGAAAACCAAATTACCAGTACATGATATATTAGGCTGTAAGTACAAATGTTGTTAATGTCTCGTAATCAAAATACAGTCAAAATAATCATGCTAACTTGTATCCTAATAATAAAGATTATTTTTTTATAAAATAGCTAAAGGTTTAATGGTTGGTTGACTTACATTTGGTTGAAATATATCATAAAAGAAAATATAATATTTATATGTATAATTTTCCTAGTGCAAAATATTAAACAAAACAAAACAAACTTTTTATGCATGAGTATCTATTAATATGCTATAAGTGAGTTATTATTTAATGTCACAGTGGGGAATCTTTCACCCATACACAACAATGAATATTTAATTATCCTTTAAATGGTATATGCTACAAACATGACAGTGATACATATATGACCAGAGAAAAAGCTATGCGAGAATAATTTCATTCAAATATCAGCTGTACAAATACATTGCAATGTCCTTGCATTATTATTCCACTTCCTCCGAGAAAGATCCATGTCAAATTTTGCTGGAATGATTATCCTATTAAATCAATATCAGACATGTCAATAAAATACTCATAAAATAAATGAATAATAAATTGTGGAATGGTTCTAATCTTGATAATAATGGCTGAGTTTATTGGTTGGCGTCATGGCAACGACTCCAATTCTTGTGAAATGTCCCCCAAGTCCAAACTGGTATTGATCTGGTTATACCACACGTGTACCAGAAATACCACAGCTCGAGATTACTAAACAATTTTGTTAGTACGATTTCATTCTCAACTCAAAAGTTTCGCTCACAAATCCCCATATAAAATTTGAGCTTGAGCATGAAATCATACTCAAGAAAGTTTTATAAGTAGAATGCTGTACTTCATTGCTAGCTGGGACCTCATATATAATTTATTGTCTAACATTCCTCTGGCTGTTTCTAACTGACCATGAGATAGTCGTTGCTGGGTGTGGTCATACGAGAGGATCTCACCAGAACAGTCATTCCTCTGACCGCACCAAACGTTTGAGCTCAGCTTGTTCGTGGATGGGTGACCGAGAACCTGAGAGTATCTAGGATTCATTCCTGTCCCCGCTGAAATGCTTTTGGTGTTACCTTAGGCAAGTGGTTCTGAAGGCAACCAGAGACACCCTGTAACAGTGCAGTAACAGTGCCTAATCCAGCAGGGAAAGGGTTAATTCGATAATGCCTCTGTTCACCCAGCATAGAATGGGTACCCGGAAGGATGAAATAGACATGTGAATGATAACAGTACCTTGAAAGACAGCTTGGATTGTATTCTCCCTAGGGAGCTGAGAAAGAAAATGAGACCACACTGATCTATTGACCAGGGTAATAATGTAGCGCAATGAGCATGCTTTAGAGTGTGGATTTGGCACAACATAAATGTTCATTTTAATATTATTATTATTATTATCTAACATTGAGTATATAAGTATAACTTCCAGTGGTCTCTTGTATGAAACAGCGCAACCCTAACCATAGTGAAATTCTAACGTAATCTCGTAGTCTATGGCTATAGTTGCAGCTAAGGTTGGAGCTGAAGTTACCAAGTTAAGCCATTTCATACAGGAAAGCCCAGGTAATTTGATACCAGACAGTCTCACGTCACTGTCAAGAACACTGCCAACTCATGCGATATGACATCACGATTATAGCAGTATTGACTGATTGATTTCATGCTTTACATTGCTGTGGGAATTTACAGCAGGCAAGTGAGTGTGAATTGGGTGTTTAACACAATTTTCCACAGAATAGTAGTATTTGATTATAAAGGGATGGTTAGACGATAAGTCTGTCTCATGAGACCTGCGTTACATAACTGTCTCATAAGGCAACTTACCTTGTAGACACGGGCTAAGATTCTGTGCGAAATCGGTGCGAAATTGTGACTTAGCAGAATCTTAGAATCTGGCTACACAGTAAGTTGCCTTATGAGGCAGTTATGTAACGCAGGTTTCATGAGACAGACTTACCATCTAGATACCCCATTAGACCCATGAGCCAAGGAAGGTAACTGTGAGCTACAGGGGATAACTGTGTAGACATACAAATATTGCATCCAAATCTGGACCAGAAATGTGAAACTGTCCATAGTCTTTTAACCACATTGTCTCAAAGTGTGAATTTAATTGGATGATATTCCAATATCCTTGTCAATCATACTGATTGGAATTATACCATGCATGTAATATTAACACTGAAAACCATATGTGTTATTTTAACAGTGTAGGCATATTGGTGCTGTAACCATGATGATATTGATATTTGGAAATTAGGATTGAATTTCATCTACTTTTCCCACAACACAATAACTTATTAAAAATAGAAATATTTAAATTCTAATAATGATTTTCATTACTCTACATGCTGTATCATAATACATATGTGGGTATGCCGTTGCAAAACTAACATTAATAATCAAGTCAACTAATAGTTCATTAAACAATAAGATTGTTCCTTCAAGTTCCTCAATAGGATTTGATTTAATTATCAATCAAAACAAGTTAAAAATAAAACATTAACGGCTTAGGAAATATATCAAAGTCAAATTAAATGTTCAGAAGAGCGTATAATTGACACAAATCACATTAGAAACATTTATAAAGAGACTGCATTAGAGAACTTTAAACCATCATCCATGTGTGAGCAAGTGATTCGTTGCTTGACGTCACAGCGAGAATCTTTCACCGATACACAACAATCATTTTCCATGCAAGCACAATACTAAACTGAAAGAACTTGCATATTGATCATCTCTGACAAACCTGTTTAGGCTGAGGCTTAGAGTATCCAATTGTGAAAGATAGCTTCACGTAGAATTATCCGTTCTCTATTCAATACTATCCCTCCCATGTAACCATGAAACAGAGATGTCAAAATGTGCATGTTAATCCCCTATCACTGTCATACACACAGCAACTCACTGTCGTCGTATGTGCAGTTATTACTCCTCATCGCTTCCATCATACACAGTGGAGATATAAACACGTGACAACAAAATTGATTCATTAAAAAAAAGATAATGTCTAATGAGTGATTATGGAGTTTAACGTCGCTGCGGAATCTTTCACCCATTTGCAACGATCTAATGTCTAAAAGGAATTTATGTGAATATATATTTACATGAAAAGAAAAGGCGATTGTATCTTCTTCTTTTTTTTACAAGAGAATGTTTATTTAGCATTGTAGTAATTAGATTTTGAATACCACTGAGTCAATAATCATAAATTGAAACATCTATGTGTTTCCCAGCTGTCACCAGCAAATGAATATTACAGCAACATTTATGCATTCTGTTTATAGTGGAAGAACCTGCAAACACAGTTCATTATACTCCTAAGGGAGGTGAAAAGGTGAGAAAAAAGTGCACATTGATCCATTAAGAATAACAGTGGTAATAATAGTGTAGCACTTTGGTCATTGAGTCTACTAGCCTGATGTATATGTGTATTAAATTATTTCCATAATGATAATTATTATTATAATTATTACGATTTATATTACTACAATAATTATTATTATAAATATTACTATTTATATTACTACAATAATTATTATTATAATTATTACTATTTATATTACTATTACTATTACTATTATTGATTATTATTACTATTGCAGATACAGATTATTATTACTATTACTATTATAGATACTGACATTCAATTTCGAATTCAGAACTATCTTATAACACCAGTGTGCCACAGCAAAATACCCAGTACTGCATAAATAATCATTAATTTAACAAATTCAGAAAATGCAGACAGCGCATATCAGGATAAGACAGTACAAATCAGAGTATGACAGTACAGGTGTTGTTAAGATGGTACAAATAGGGTTAATATAGTACAGATAGAGTTAACACAGCAGACAGCACAGGTGTGGTTAATACAGCACAGATAGGGTTAAGATTGAATGGAAATATATGAAGATTTCACCACACAAATTCATAGTCAATATGATTTTCTCGTTCAACAAAATACATCACCTCGAGACATGTCTGTATCAGCTTTCAGATTCAGATGTCGGTTATTTTATACCCAGTCATACCTATTCTAGACATGCGTAGTGATAACCCGATTAAATTACGAAGCTGGCCATGTTAGATAAACAGTATTTCAAAAGATACAAGATACGGTTGAGTTAGGAACGGTGGTCCTCAGAGATAGAAAGAAGTATTTGAACATTATTATAGGTGTTTGAGAGATGAAGACAGGAGTTACAGCCCTTTGATCTAAGCATATGTTAGGGAGATGGCACTTTACAGTACGTTACTGCTAGACGACCGTCACCATCTACTTCGCACAATTTTAGAACTTCTCTCTGACTGGTTTATCGATTAAGACAATAATACTTTTATCTAAATAAGCTTCAATGACCAAGATTTCGATATGAAGTCACAAATTGATGTTCAATAATTGTAAAAACAAATTCAGCCTAAACTACTTTTTTTATTTATTAGTTTTCATCCTGTTTCATCCTGGTTAACAGTGATTTGGGAATTTCAACACAATATACTAGTTCTCTTATGTGGTGAGTGAATTATTGTTTTATGTCACAGCGGGAATCGTTCACCCATACGCGACGTTGCTCTTATGTGATAAGAGGATGCATAAAGAAAATATCGATTAGGCTAAAATAAATATTAGGAGTGTTTCAGGTGATATCGAATTCTAAAAATAGGGTAGGTAGGTAGGAATATATTTTATTATTAAAAAACATATTATTGTGAAAAACATGTTTGGTCTGCAACCTATAGTAATATTTTATTGTATTTTCATCAATAAGCATTTACAACAAGACGTTCTTTGATTCTGAGGCAACTGCAACTATCATTTCACAGATGTTTCACCATTTATAGTTGGTGCTTTAAAGGCACATGTATCCAAAGACCTATAATAATAATGCAAAAGTAGAGCAAATCAAATTTTGTTTAAGTATCATAAAGAATTATTATTTTTAATCAGCCACCTTTAAAAGTTTCGGTCGGGTTATTGTAAACAGAGCTATTATTCTGATACACTTTACAGTAACACCCAAGATTCAGGGCAGAAAAACCTATAGCATTCATAGCGCTGAATGTTGCAGTAAACCTGCGAGAACCTGCTGATACTGACAGACCAAGGATAACTGGAATGCCACGGTACAGACAGCGGATCCTATCGTGATCTCGTCGGAAAGGCAACTTTCGTGAACATTGATGCTGAGCCCCGGAGATGGGATTTGAACTCGGAACCTTTGGCTTCAAAGTCTATCGTTGTGCTACCACCCACCATTGACTGGATTATCTTGCATGTGGTGCAACAAAATATGCAATATTCCAAAGCTAATCCAGTACCATGGAAAAGTCACCTTTGATTCTGAACGCTGCCTACTGCTGAGATTGACAATTGCGTCTCTCCCTAGGAAGGGTAGTATTACAAGCTATCCATGACTCTGGTTCTTCTTTCTGTACCATAGATTTCTCCGGCTGACAAATGGTACCCTGGGCTCTCATTTCTCGAAACAAACTCAAACCCAGGTGAGATTTTACTCAAGTTACAGCACTGGGTCAATGGGAGAAATCTCAACTGAACAAAATCTCAAACCCAAGTTTGTTTCAAGAAACCTGCACTGGTGGCAGCATGAGTTGTCTTTCCGTGTGCCTATTTATTCATCTAGCCAATCAAAATGCATGTTATTAACAGCTACTGTATACTAGTATATCAGCATCCTATGGCAACTGATTCTGGAAGCTATATATGTTAGGACACATCTGATTGGACTATCATGCTGACAATAGCGCTTTGATCACAAAATACAGGCAATTGATGGCAAGGGATCTATCTAATTATAGCAGAGTTTGATCATGCAGCCTAAGCAAGATGATCCAATTGTAGCTGTGTGTAAAATAATACTGTTCGTACTGGTAAAAGGTATGGACGAGTCAGTAGAGTGTTGGACTCTCACTCAGACAGCCTAGGTTCAAATCCCATAAATAGACATGGTTCTGTTATAATGGCACCTGATGTGTATTTGAGTTGTTTCTGCTGGGCTGTTTTGTTCCAAGAGAATATTCCAAGTTCATGGATATATCCTAACTCTGACCGATTTCATGCACATATATCGTTATCTCACCTAATTCTGGTCCTCCTATTTACAGTCAGTCATTCGCTTGCAAAAACAAGATATGACGTCACGACTACCAGGGTTACAATAACAGGACCATACCCTTTAGCTTCTTTCCAAAAATGTGTTTGTTCAAGTTAAAGACAGTAAATTCATGCTATTCATATGCATACGTTCGTTTTTGTATGCTGTTTTACTAATGCAATATTTTCATGATGTTTAAATGAATAAAAACATAAACTCATTACATGTCATTCAGTCAAGCCCTTTTGCCTGCTATATTTACATATCTACTGTCAAATTAAAATATAATTAACCACGTGATGCTTATCAATTTTGTAATCTATGGATGCTAAATTGGGACAATCATGATTCTGTTCTCATTGAGTTTAAATTTCAAATCATTGACGATGTTAAACTATTTATTTTATAGTCATTTATATAATTGTTTTAGAGTATGACTAATAGAGCTACCGCAAAAAAAAAGGGGGACACTATATGGAGTTACAATCTTGACAATTTTGTTTTTCTTCAAGACTGTAAATAGGCGATGTTACTCTAACCAAATTATTTTTACATGTTGGACATAATCTCTTGGTGCCAATAAATAATACTACAACAAACGTAAAATATTGTGTTAAAGGGAAATAACAACTAATACTGGTAAGTATAACATTTCTTAGATTGCTGATGTCGATCGCATGCTACAAATGACAATTTGTTAAGTGACCGAAAACCGGCGACTCAAGGATACTAGTATAACATTAATAATTAACCATTCAAGAACTGGATGGACAGTTCAATATTAATTTAATATTAATATAGTATATTTATAGCTGATCAAATATAAGACTATGCTTGAATAGCAGCAACTGTAGTCGCACTGACAATAGTTACATTAGTCGTTACTGACGAAACAAATGGAAGCAGTGCCATAACTTTTAGATCAATCTGTAATTATCTAAATCTGTGCGATAATCAAACAAAAGGCTGAGCATGTTGACAGGACAGTTTTTACATCTACGTTCTAACAATGGATGGGTGCGGTAATGATCTCGTCTCTACCTGTGACTGTAGAATTCAATATACCCATGTCTTAAATCACACTAACACACTTTCTTTTAGATAAATATACTTAAATATGATGGTTTTTGTCTAGAGACAAAGAACTTGAATGCGTTTTTTGCAATAAATGATGGGATTCTAATCGATTTTGATTCCACTAACTCAGCTGTTCCAGAATCTGTGAGAATAACAAACCCAGAAAAATGTCAAAACAAGTCTGTTTGGATCAGATTTGTGGGCTAAACGCTTGAGTCTACCCACCTCTGATCTTGTTTTGACGTGATGGCTGAAATTATTATGATGGTTCATCTCGCCGTGCCATTAAACTCTGGTTCTCTGTCTTCTCGTCCATGTAGCGATAGAAAATGAACAAAAGAAAATAATAACATGAACTGCTCTGCCATACCGTATAAGTAACGAGCGTTTTGATTCGTCGACTATCAGCTTCCAAAATGAGGCAAATATGCGACTATGTTGTATATTGTGTATCACTCGACTGTTAATTTAACAAACTATCTATTATAAAGCGTACATTGGACAAATATATCTAATTTCTAAGTCTCATTATCTACGCTGGGTCAGGAAATAAGCTAACATGGACAATAATTCATCACTGAGTGCCT
>JAUTBT010081140.1:0-12870 GCA_032361225.1 Lepetodrilus schrolli | reverse complement strand
AGCGATGGTGGCATAAAGGATTGGGCACACCGCAGCGGCCAGGAATTAATGTGATAATATAAATAAACTTGGGGGAACACCACGATCCCTCCTAGCCTACAACATGGCTGAGAGAAACCGTGATTCCCAGCATGGCAGCGGAGACAACCAAATTCATCTGACACACACTGAAAAGTAAGCGCATATATACAGGCATATATAATGTTCGGACATAACTTGTCTCATGAGGAAATATTTGAGAAACAATGGACAGATGTTTGTGTAACATAAAAAGACACATATTCGCAAAACAAAATGGACAATACATCATAGAGGTTTATGGAGTATTGCAGCTGTGTGTTGGTGCTAGCATAGGCATATGAGGTGAGGGATAGCACAGTAAAGGACACCAGAAATCGTCCGAAGAAGGTAGCTGTTAGTGTTATATGAGTAACTGTTGTAAGTGAGAATACAAAGTGAAAATGTACAAAGTTGGGAGGGTGGGAAGGTTAAACTTTATACCCAGAACGTAGAAGAAAGACTGTTCTCACTGCTAGCTGTCTGAAGAATGTCTAACTAAAGACAATGGTCAAGATACTGCTATTGTGACGTAGTTCCCCCAGGGTCCGCTTTGGCTGACCTGTGTGTGCTATATGCAAATTTATTACTGGTAGTGCCCCAGGATTTGTGACATATATTTAGAATTGTTGTCAGGCAGAGGGTAGCATGCCTGGGGGTAGACAAGTCAAAGTGCATGCATAGAAGGAGAAAGTCCTGGAACAGCTTACTAATATTTAGGTAGACAATATGCATACATGTATGTGGAGAACAAACGTAAATGAAAAACATGAATGCACAATCATGTCTTTTGATTGTTGCATAAACCAAATATGCATATTTAATGTTATGTAGTGAGATGAGTGACTGTTTCAGCTGTTGTCTGGCAGGAAGAGCATATCCACTTGGGGACATTCCAGCGGACCAGGTGCAGGAAGTTAAACATCAGGTGTGTTAATAAGTCATAAGAAGGGGCGGGTCTTAGCGCAGTGGTAGAACAGTTGGACTTCAGAGCCAAGGTTCCAGGTTTAAATCCCGCCCTGGGGGGCCCAGCATCAATGTTCACGAAAGTTACATTTCTGACACGATATTGATAGGATGCGATATCTGTAGAGTGGCAATGCAGTTATCATCCTTGGGCTAGTCAGTACCAGCCGGTGCTCGCAGGTTTACTGCAACAGTGCTACGGATGTTGCGGGTTTCCTCCTGCCCTAAACTGACAAGTCGCGATATAAGTGAAAGAATCTTGAAAGCGACTCTAAACCCCAATTAAAAAAATATATATATACAAAAATACAGATAATTGATTCTCACTTGTTCGAGGAATGTACCCACTATGTAATGAGACAACCCCGAGGAAAACATACCATGTAATTATTTCTTTTGTCAAGCTAACTCTCTGTATTAAATGTATCTATTTGCTTAGTTAACTAAAGTAAAATCTAATTGACATTCAATTCGTGCCAAATGGAAACCCGGATTATCAAGGCATGGTGGACAACACTAGGTTTATTTTATCGGACATGCTGAAGAATGTGTAACCTCACAAGGCAAGACTAAGAGCTTAGTTTGTAGATGTACATCCAAAGGCTTTTCAAATATCTGTAAAGTTGGATTTGTACTGAATCAATATCTACATCATGTGTTACAACATAAACAGGGTGACGTTGTACAGGGTGACGTGAGTCATCTTATATGTACATTGATATAGGCGACTCTCTGCGGTGGTCGATGTTAGCGCCACAAGGACGTGATGGAATGGGGGCCATCGTGCCCTAGCATTGTCTCAAAGTTTCAGTGAACTAGGAATGGCGATAACGTATGAGATAGTATTCAAAACACGGGTTTCCGGTTAAAAAATATGAATTGCATGAAGTAATTTCCTTCCTTGATTATTTTGTGCAGTGGGACAGAGAATCAAACTATGAGTTATTGATCACCTGACATGTCACGTGACAACCTGTCAATGTTTCCCCGTGGCTGCTTACGCGAAAATCTTATTGGAATCACGCGAAAAAACATGACAATTGAAAAAAGGGACCCTGTGATGAATTGAATAAAGAGCAAGGCAACCGGTGGAGTGAGACGAGATCGGAGCTGCCATTGATAGGAGGCACCGGAACTACTTTAACAACACCAAGGTCGAACCTACACACATAGAGATACATTCACGTACACATACATTCAGAGCAAGAAGTGACCTCTGCTCGTCTGGAAACTCACGCTTGTTCGGATAAAAACCTAGAATCTGAAGCTTTATGATAGATCTATATTGAACTACACATCAGTCCGTGACAGACATATAAAAACCATCAAAACGAATTACTTGTACGGACTTGGAGCTATTAAACTAGCAGAAAGCGATGAATATGTTAGGTTCAAGGTTTTAGTTCAAGTATATCCAAATGTCAGACAGAAAGTATTAGGTTGACAAATAGATTGAAATGATTATCGACTATTAACCATGTAATGCTTCATTAGTGAGAAAGATGTAGTATTAGACAGATTTCAAAGAGATGTATGAAAGCTTGAGAGGGCAACATACAACGACTATTTACAGTAAGACTCAGACCACGAGTAGCACATATATCCTAGGCAGACCGACCGCAATAATATTATTGAGTGCTCTTGTCATTTTTAGCACTATTTGTCAGTTCATATAGTTATTGTTATGGCAACGCTCAGAATGAAGTGATTTCACTGCTGTAAATTCGAGTACGGAAGACAAGGCGTGAAAACACTGATCACTGGGTCCAGTAGGATAGTAATTTCACTAGAGTGTTTGCACGGGTTCTTGAAAACAATCAAGTAGGCATTTAACTGAAGCATAGTTGAAGCTGGAGTAGTTGCGAATGATCAGATATAGACTACAGTGATTCAATTTGTATAATCAACCGTAACATTATCATTTAATAAACATATGGCCATGCATGTGTTGATATATGAAAAAATCACTATAGTAAAAGATATCGGCTACTATATAAGTGGGTTGCCGCTTTATTTTCAGTGAATGAAACCTAATTGAAACCTACCACAATGGTTCAGAAAAAGTAGACTTCCAGTATGTTTATAATATAGAAAACCAATATAGGTTACAAACCACCAAATCATTTGAATTTGCCGCCCAAAAAGATTACTGAACCTAGGCCGTTATAGCATAGATGGGATTTTCTGGCCCTGGATTGGTTATATATGGTAATACCACTGCATTTGACAAGTATAGTCCCCAGCCGCTTAAAAACATTTAATTTGAACTACATGAGTATCTAATTTGTTAATTTGTGTGGTCTTTATATTAGTTGAAGTTTACAGTATATATTCAGTGTGACCCTATGGTGACGTCATGCCACCTACTCTGAAACGTAATCTAGTTGACACGTATTTTCTTTCTTTGATTTCTACATTGCTGGGGAACTTAACTTTGCAATGAAGTTCGTTTTGTGGTATTTGTTTGACTGAATCAGTACTAATGCATACATAAGTTAACACTGTCGTCTATGGTATTTTATTTGATGGGATACCAAGTCTTGGATGAAATCGGCTTGAGAAAACCAACACGTTTAACTCTTAGTGTCCAGTGGACGGCAGCTTTACAAGCAATGACTGTGCGACAATCCTTGTTGCCAAAATGCATCTGTAGAACAACATTGTAAACTATTAACATGTTATCATAGATTTGTATTCTCTATAGAGACTTGCTTATGTCGGTACAACAATGGTAACAGTATTTGATGAAGGCATATCTTCCAGAGGAACAAGAGAAGACAAACACCAGTCTGTTAATCTGACATACGTTCGCGACTCCAATTTGCTGCTTAATTCTGACATTTCAATGCAAGAGCACTCGTATTTCAAGGATCGGTTACAATCAATGCTTATCAGGCCTGGAGTGGCGAGAGTATATTGATATCTATTGCTCTGTTACCCTGCCTAATTGCCTTGTCGGGGCGGACTGTTGTCAGTAGGTGAGTGCTCGCGTCTAACATGGGCAGCGTGTGTCGAGGCGCGCCTCCAATACTGCGCAGCGGGTGGCGGAGACCAGTTCACAGCGAGTTTCAATACATCCAGACTACAATCGAATAGATATTGAGGAGCCTTTAACGTTGAGGAAACACATTTCCTCCGCTTGAGACTCACATATTGATATTAATGAGCTCTAACTGTGATTTACAGCTTGAAATGTCGATTTCGCTGAAAGAATGCGGTAATTAGTCTTTCAGTACTATGCAAATCCCATCTGGCCTCTTACCACCATAGAGAAAGTAGTACCTCACAACTCAGAGTACAGACAACCCGTATTTTACGACGAATGCATTCCACTTATGCCCGGCCTGATCATACACGAGCAAATCTACGTAAATAAACTTCATATCAATGCAGCATATATTAGAGTGTGTAAATAAAATTCCTATCAAAGCAGCATATATTAGAGTGTGTAAATACAATTCCTATCAAACCAGCATATACTACAATGTGTAAATGCATTGGTAAAGTTCATTGTTTATAAATACATAATATTATACTACGATTTAACCAATGCATGTACACACTGTAATATATGCTGCATTGATAGGAATTATATTTACGTAGATTTGATAGTGTATCAGGTCCGTGGTTGTATGGGTGAAAAATTCCCGCTGTGACGTAAAACAATAATTCCCTCACTCACTCACTTTATCTAATATTTACATACAACCACTACGTGCATCTTATGTCGGAGTTTAGAGTATTTCAATTGATTGAGTTAACTATTTCTGTAAATTAATCGTATAATTTAATTAATACTTCATAATATGCATTGATTGTAGTTCCAACATAGAGGGTAAAGGTACATCAAATACAGGCGTAACAATATAGCGGCACATGCATGTGCTTGTATAGCCTATGTAGTCGTATACATGTATATGTTTAACACGACCGTTTTAAGTTAGAGAACATACTATACTGCAAATAAATGCAAAATGTGTACAGAGATTTGTTTCCTTTTGATATAGAATGCCTTGCTGCGGATTGGTCGAGCTAATTCACACACTGTCCAATCACCATATATTAGACATCAGATATACTAGCTTGTCCACAGAGGTTACATACAAAACGTGTCCAGAAACTATTTCAGAACCAATCTGTTCTATCTTATTTTCTAAGGTAAAGGTTGACGATTTAAATGTAAAGACTGTTTTATGAAAAATTGCAAGATTTAACCATCTACAAATTATTATTATTTCCCCCACATATCTTGGATTTTATTTTATCATTACCTATTAAAATGATTTTGTACTGAATAAAAACATATATATAATTTTGATTTGCTATCTTTAAAATATGTATTATTTTTCGTGGACATAATTGAAATTGAAGTTGCGCTTAAAGCTATTTTATTAGTTTAATTGAGGGTTTAGACGCATGATAAATATACTTATTATTAATCAGCGGACCTATTCTCAAAACGTTCTTACGATCTTCTTAGACTAAGAACGTGCGTAATATTTTCTTAGCCCTACTATACGAATCCTTATGAAACTTTCGGGAATAGAGAGTCCACAATAGAGAGTCCACAATAGAGCGTCCACAATAGAGTGCCCACAATAGAGAGTCCACAATAGAGCGTCCACAATAGAGTATCCACACTAGGGCGGACTGCGTTATGGACCTGGTCCCATGTATCTCTGTCAGCAGTTCTCACACTCATTAATTCTTGTGCCTCTCTGCAGAAAGGAATACCATTCTGTATAGGTACAGTTTCAGAACAGAGTCTACAAACATACTCAACAAATTTAATTAAGGGCCAGTTGGCTGGGGACGTATACATAAACCCATTAAATATCTTCCGGCCCTTAATTAATTTTGTTGAGTATAGAAACTATCACTTTTCTCTAGCATTACCTGCTTCGTGCTAGTATAGAAAATATTACGTAGGTAATATTGGCAGGTCACCCGAGCAGTGTATGTAATACATATTATATATACCTTTAGATTTATTTTTTAAAATCTGATAATTAATATGCGTTGACACGGACATATGTAAATCTGCCTTCTGTATACGGTCCTTGCTGTATAGTAATACATCCAAGCTTGAAATACTTTGTATATACACTGATATAAGAAATAATAATAATAATAATAATAATAAACATCAACAATAATATCAATAATAATATAGACAATAATAAAATAATAATAATTAAAAAAAATAACAACAATCATAACAAATTAGCAACAAGAAAACGAACAATACAAATAAACAATAACAAGAAAACTATTATTTATAATAATAAATATTATTGCTATTTCTATTATTATGATGAGGTCTATTTTACACACGATAATATTGCTCACCAGCTCCCTACTTATCTAAATCTTATTCTGTAGGAAACTGCGAAACTCTAAGGTAATCTTAATATACTTGCCCTTACTTTGGTCATAAGCTAAGGCTATCTAAAGGTCGCGCAGTTTCCTGCAGAGATCACCAGAATGTAGGGAATCATGGCCAAGTTCACCTGTCTACTTGTCTCCCACAGATTCAGGTTAGATGTAACAATGTTTTCCTGAGCTAGGCGCAGTGGATTGTGTCTATCCGTTTACTACCAGACCGTAGATGTGTGACAGTGTGATATTTGCTACAATATTCTTAATAATGTCATCCAAATTAGACCGTCTGAATCAAGTGTAATGCTATATAAAATATTGATGGGACAGCCATCATTAGCCACTTTAGCTTGGTACCATTTCCGTTAAGCTAATAATTATCTAATTCACTGTATAAACATATCAATGGGATTATCTCTATAATTAGTACGACGTATTCAATTGTAATTCGCTATGCATTGTTTCAATCTTTGGTCTGCAGTAGCTTTGCTTACCAAGTATGTTTGATTGTTTGTTAATATCCATAGTAACGTTGTATGGATATATAAGTGATGTTTTAATTAGTAATGGAAAATTATATTCAGAATCAGTAGTGGAATAGAGATGTCCTACTGTATAGCAAGATATGATAGGAAGTGAGATTCAGTTATAACATATAATGTCGGAATGGAGCTGCAAATAAAACATCAAGAAATTCATCATGGTGTCTTCCATCGCTGAAATATGGATAAATAAACACTGTCAGAACCCCTTGTTACAGATGTATCAGTTGTGTCCAGCTGTTTACTATCAGACCGTAGATGTATCAGTTGTGTCCAGCTGTTTACTATCAGACCATAGATGTATCAGTTGTGTCCAGCTGTTTGCTATCAGCCCGTAGTTGTATCAGTTGTGTCCAGCTGTCTACTGTCAGACCATTGATGTATCAGTTGTGTCCATCTGTTTACTATCAGACCGTAGATGTATCAGTTGTGTCCAGCTTTTTACTATCAGACTATAGTTGTATCAGTTGTGTCCAGCTGTTTACTATCAGACTGTAGATGTATTAGCTGTGTCCAGCTGTTTACTTTCAGACCGTAGATTTATCAGTTGTGTTCAGCTGTTTACTTTCAGACCGTAGATTTATCAGTTGTGTTCAGCTGTCTACTTTCAGACCGTAGATGTATCAGTTGTGTCCAGCTGTTTACTATCACACCGAAGTTGTATCAGTTGTGTCCAGCTGTTTACTATCAGACCGTAGATGTATCAATTGTGCCTATACCCTCCAGCAGCTCACATATGTCTGAAAACAGAATCTTTGTTTCAAAACTGTTTGTTGAAACATCATCAACTACTTCTAAAATATATCCAGCACACCCGAGTTGCGTTTGAATTGCATCAAGGACATTTGTCAGATCCCTAGGGTTAAACACCTAATGTATGTTTACCTATTGTGAGAGATAACACGTTCAAAGTTCTGTACTTCGGTCGTTTCTTGCAGTGTATTGTCTTGTATATAATATATAGGCATCAGTGTTTTTCCCTATGCTGAGTATAGGTTGGTATTTGTTTACGTGATACACGTAGCCTTTAACATGCATTAAAGCAAACCTCAGAGTAATTACCAGCTGGAACTATTTCAACTTCAACGTCGACGATTGTTCTCTTTTGTTTCAGTGCAAATCAGTGGCACCATTATTTGGTCCTTTAAAATATTTATCTTGGAAAAGAATGGGCGGTTTTTAATGGGGAAAAAAGAGGACTATACTTAAAGTATTGAGAATTCGTTCTAGATGAAACTAATATCGATTCGTGGTGATGAAGCTTCAACTAGCATCACTGTTGAAAAGAAACACCAAATGTTTGATGACAATATGTCAACAAATTAGATTTGGTGCCATTGTGTCACTATTCTGTTCACCAGGGGCCAATAACTCTTGCAACACAAGTTCAATAAGAACCTAAAGAATGTTATAATCAATAAAGTCCAGTGCCCCACGAGGAGAGGAGTGTCTTCAGTTCCACATCGATCCCCCTTATCATATTTTCCCAGTTATTCATCACGCGACGAGGCCCAGTGGATAGAATAGTCTCTCAGCTAGATCACCAATTTGAGTTTTTTTTCGGGGGAAACATTTTCTGGTGAGCTATCCAGAACCAATACAACGCGTTTACATTATACCTCGGTTCATTTGGGAGACACTTTATGTAGGTCGCCATTCTCCTCCCCGCTGAGCATAAATAGGGAACGTGGCCCTTAGGAACAATAACATATATTACTCCAGGCCCCGTTTAAGTTGTCAAACAGATAAAAACCATCGAATATCAAAAGCTGGAATGAATAACGATCTTCCCAAAGGAACTGTTTGTATGTAGGAAATATCTGTCGGCCTTTTCTCTTGGCTTATTTGGACGAGCAATACCCCACAGAAAGCCCCGGCAGTTCAAAGCCATACATAAGTGTAGATTAGGTTAGAAGTTCATATCCTGCACGGGCCTCCACATAAAGAAACAAACTCGACGGAGGGCCATCTGGCTTTGTGATTTCTCAACATCAAAGTATGGACATATTCAAAAGACGCAGGCAAAGGAATGAGACTAAATTTTCAAACATCCCATATGATATGTTATTACAAATGTTGCGCACAAATAGATTACATGTATGGTCTGGTAATTTAGAAAAAAATAATCTTAATTATCACCTCACCCGTAGCACATACCTATATGATATCATAGTGTTATCCATTAACAGACAGACAATATACACATTATACTATTCAATTAAATTCCCTATACGTTTTACGTGTGACCACGTGATACTCTAAGAGAGACAACTCTGGGAGTATTGGGAGTAGGTGTCCAGCACGTCCTCGCGGCGGTATCAAACGATCTAGTGCCCTTTAGCGCACCTCTGATCTTTGAACGATAAAAGTGTGTTAAACCTCTCTAGTTCGTCAAATTCTCGCGATGGTGTGGACAGAGCGTCTAGTATCTTAGCGGTGAGGGGGTGAGTGGGGAATCTGGGTGTTGATTGTCTCCCCTTGAACTGACATTGACAGACACGTGCATAGCACCAATTCCTTTTTTGTTTCTTGATCGATTTCTCCTCTTTGATATCATTTATCATATAATTAACAGCTTACGTCTAATACCTCGCACTCTGTTGTTTTGATACATGAATGTCGATGGCATACGTTCACAGCAGCCCCTCCAGGACTGAGCTTCGCCTTCTATAGCTTTATTGCCTTCAATTGTCGGCTGTTTCATCCAAACTGACATTGTCGCTGGTAATGAAGTAATGATGGGCAATCTACCACAGCAGTAAAGTGTTAGAGCGTCAAGTAGCAGCGATTTCATCCAGTCTGTCCCGGAGTCGTTCATTCGAAATTAATCTGTCGACGTTCTGGACTGAAAGAGAATAACGTTTAATTTACTGCACTTGAAAGAAGGACATCTACAAAAGGTGCTTGCCCCCAATTTAAACGGATTTGGTGGGAAACCACACAGAAGGTAATGGCACGAACACCAAAGAAGCATCTATCGTAAATACTTCATCTGAGCATGTTGTTCCGCAATGGGATAGCGTTTCTGAAGAGGTGAGCTTGGGAGTGGTCGCACGCCGTTCTCCTCGTCAAGAATGGTAACGCGACAAGGAGGAATAATAATGCAGATTAAAGGATCTAACTTGCGGAACTGACACTCAGGAGTTGGGTTGATATGTATGAAACACATCGTTAGATACAAGTATTCCGATTGCATTTGAGAGCATTCAGCCATAATCTGTATGGTCAGACATCGCCAATATTATATTAGCTAATAATATTTCGTATTAATTTTGATGAATGTGAACTTTCTAGTTAGCTTCAAAGAATCGCGTTCTGCAACCTCGTGTCCTTGTTGTATTGATATAGTAAACTAATAAACAGGAGATAATTGCCGCGTGATGCTCGTGTTCGGCTATTTCAACACACACGGCTGGATTATATATACATGTAGGCCAGCTTGTCAAATCACATCTTCCCAGTACAAATTAGCTTAAAGATAACATTTAAACATCCGTAAGAAAATTATTTCTGACCTGTAGCGAGTCTCCCAGTACTGACACCCCTTCTCCCTATTTGAACGATAGTGCCTTAGTGTACTTATAACTGTACCTTTTCTCTAAATCTTGAAGTCATTATAATTATGATATTTAAAAACATAGTTTACTCTCAGTGTACTATGTTTTACAGTTCCGTGGTTTCAGGAATTCGGACCTTTGTTCGTCACTATCTCCGTGTCGGTGTCGCATTGCCGTGCTGGACATGCCTTCGTGATTGCTTCTGGGCTTAATCAGATGGATTCACCCACATATGATGTGGGCAGTACTACCACTATGATTAACGATCATAGATTTTCATGTCAGAATTACCCTCATGCAAAAACAAATAATTGACAGAGAAGGATGACCGAGCCCAGAGAAAACACAGGTCAAACCAGATTCACTGCGGAATGAAAACGTCGTGTGTGTTCGGGCCAACTTATTTCCTCCTTAACGATTGGTTAAATTTCCGCATCATGACTGGACGGAATTTCACCAGATTATATTAACTGGAGAATCGAGAAGGCGAATCAATTCATTACTGTCCAAATGTTTATAGAAAACACGCAACCATTCACAGCAAGGAGGATTCCGAAAAAGGTCTAATATAACAAGCTGTCTGTTTAGAATTATCTGATCCCGGTATATGCTTTAAATCATTACAATTATTACTTCTAGTTGTAGACTAGGCCCCGAGATTACGAAACTCCTTGAGTACGGTTTCATGCTCAAGATCCAATTTTATATCACGATTTGTGAACAAAATGTTGAGTTCAGCATGAAATAATCCTCAAACAGGTTTCGTGATCTCGGGGTCTGTCAAAGAAGACTTATATTTTTTTTCCTCAATACGAGGCAATCAATCTTTATAGATAGTTAATCGAAGGGAAAATCAGTTTCAAGTTTCTTTTAAATATGACTGAAATAATTAAAGTCCAAATGTTTCGTGCCTATAACCCATGAAGGGAACTATAAGCAATAAGCATACGTATATGGCCAAGGATTGGGTAATATAGACGTGAAAATAATATGACATATGTGGAAAACCCACATAAATGCAGTGACCCAAACTAATGCTAAACGTAGTTGTGTACGGATGAGATGCATATTTAGCATATGGATAGAAGATGTGGCAATTTCATAAAAGTATATGGATCCATACGTCATCTTGCACAGGAGGGCATCAGACAGCGATATTGTTATGTCTTCCACAGATTAAAACCCTGGCCATATGTTTGACAGAAACTATAACTTACCCACTCACTTACCCACTCGCTGTCGAGTCGAGGCGAGACCAAACACTCGCTCCAATAACCTAACTGGCTGTTTAATATACAGTAGAGCCCCTCATATGAGCTTGGCATGCATTCAGTGTACTGGCAGTGGTACAAGATGGCACACAACTTATACAGTACATCACCTGATCAATGGCATGGCACGTATATCTTTTACCAGTGCTATATTTGACCTGTTCCCAAAATGTCTAACTCTTCAAAAATAAATTGTAAAAGCTACTGTAAAATACTACTGTATTATTATCGAAACTTTTAAGAAATATGTATGCGGAATTAAAAACTTGCAAACATAGATTAGCTATAGAAACAGGTAGATGGTACAATATAGATATAGAAATAAAAGAATATGTCAGTTATGTAACTTAATATTTGGTAATGTATACCACTTTCTGCTATGATGTCCATCCCTAAATAATCCAAGACAATTATATCTACCACCACACTACTGTCAATACCCATCAATCGGTAAATGTGTTTCCTTAATGTCAACTAATTATTTACCACTTATTGTTAAAACAGCAACTTTTATCAGACACGTGATGCGTATGCTCCCTTGATTTATATTACGTGTATATTTTATATTTTCCTGTAATTTAGTGTAGTTCTCCATCTCACATGTGTGACTTCATGAGAATACAATCCTGTTCTGTTATGTTCTGTTCTGTTCTATTCCCAATACAGACTTTGTTGTTGCAGTAGTGTACACGATACAGTTGTATTGACAGATAAGCTGTTGAATACAGAAGATTGTTCGCAAGGATACAGGAATATCTTGGAATGCTTTTCTTAAACATCCTCTGCCAGGAAGCATTGATGAGTACATCCTTTGCATTGATAATCTTGCCCCACATCTTCGTACGAGATTCGGAATGTATTCCGAGAATTAGCTAAGTCAATAGTGACATAGATGTTTCACAGGTCGTAATTGACTGGGCACACACACACACAAACGCACGCGCGCGCGCGCGCACACACACACACACAAACAGTTACAGCTGAGAACCAGGTGAGACTTGTGTACGACCTGTTTGAAAATAACGGGTACAACCCTCTGATCCGGCCTGTAGACAACATCGCAGACTCGCTTCATATCAACTTCTCCCTGCAACTTAG
>JAUTBT010081129.1:0-12871 GCA_032361225.1 Lepetodrilus schrolli | reverse complement strand
TTATGTTTTCAAACATATACGATGAATTTACTACATTCTAATCATATGATCCCTATCAAATTGTGAGTAGTATATATTGAAAATAAATACAATAACATCAAACGTATCGTGAGTAACCAGTGATAATAACTAAAGTTGAATCTGGTGGTGGTGGTAATGATGATGATGATTATAATAATAATAATAATAATAATAATAATAATAATAATAATAATAATAATAATAATAATAATAAAATGAAAAATAATAATTATTCTTCTCCTGCTGATAAATAAAAACAGTTATTAAGTGGTGAAATAATGCCTACTCCTAACCAAATTGTTTGACATTAATAATAAAAAACTATATTAGTTTCCCATTGACCAGAATATCACGGGAGTGATTGAAGCGCCAGACAAATATTCCATTTCATCTCGTGAAGAAACCCTACTGGCAACAAATGGTCATAATGATTGACTTCATCATTGATAATCTAAAACAAGTAGAATCATTGAACGTTCTGTCTACCAAATGATACCCATGAAGAGAGAATATACTGAAGAAACATAAAGTAATGCCTTCTCCTGTGAATGCAATATATATATAACATTGAGGACAAGTTGTATAACATTGACGACATTGATTTATTATTTTTAAATTGGGGTTTAGAGCCGCTTTCAAGATTCTTTCACTTACATCACGGCTTGTCAGTTTTATAGAAGGAGGAAACCCGTAACATCCGTAGCGCTGAATGCTGAAGTAAACCTGCGAGCATCGGCGGGTACTGACAAGACCAAGGAGGATAACTGCAGACAGCGCATCCCATCAATATTGCGTCAGAAAGGTAACTTTCTCGAACATTGATGCCGGGCCCACGGTGTGGGATTTGAACCTGGAACTTTTGGCTCCGAAGTTCAACGTTCTACCACTGCGCTACCATCCCGCCCCTTGAGGACATTGACGTGGCACACATTTCAATGACGAATGCATACCCTCAAGTAAACAAATCATAAACGAAGGTGTTCTTCTTGAACCGTGTGCAGTACAGTTGATTATACGTATTCCACGTATAGTGAGATAATTAATTTAACTAGATGCTCAATTCCACACATACGGTAGTTCAAAGTGTTTGGATATTCCTAACATTAGTGTTGGTAAAGTCATTGAGGCATACAACTTTCATAAGTAGTTTGAACCCGAATAAACTTTATCAAAGTGGAATGTGCATTAATTTATGTAAATACAGAAAATGCGTCTCAATGTGCACTCCATGTCCACTATGCCTACTTCCCGGCGTACATTACTGCGCGCATCGACACACACTCCACTGACTTCCGGTCCGTAATGTACTCTCTCAAATTCAAGGACAGATGGCTCACTATGTTGTGGACAGCTAGCTTGTCTACTGATCACGTGTTTTATTCCCCTTTGGTGCCCACTTCATGTTAATCTATATATTTCCTGGCATTTATTCTGCCGGTTAAGAACAAGTTTATTTTGCTCATCAATCCATCCACCATCCATCCACCATCCATCCATCCATCCACCACCCATTCCTCCCTCCCTCCATCCATCTGCACACCAACCTACCCACCATGCTTTCATTCATCCATCCATTCATTCGTCACACATTTATCCGTCAGTTTGTACGCTAATCCATCCATTCATCATTCATCCATCATCCACCGATCAGTTCGTCAATTCATCCGTACATCTGTCCATCCATCCATCACTCCGTCCAGCCGTCCTTCCATTCAACCGGTGATGTACTGTTCAACCTACAACGCCAGACACACTACAACGATTGCACAGACAAGTCCATTCCGATGAATAATGGAAAGTAATCCTAGATATGGGCAAATATTGTTGAAAAACTATAAATGGAATGATATGTTTGTATTTGCACAAGAAAACCAATCCTTAATTAATGACAGCCATAGAGAGGAAACCAAGACGAATTATTAGAGTTATGACCAAAGTATCGGTATCATTTACATTTCGGGTCAAAATTACAATAATACAACTAATGCGTTCGCAAATGTCACGTATTTCATAATCTACAAAAGGTTTGACTAGAATGCTTTAATAACTGTCATTTGTTTTACTGTAATGGTTCATGAACGGTCTATCTGTGCAAAGTAATGTTTCTCAAACTGACTATCTGCCTGCCTGTACAATTGCTCAAATGGTCATTTTCGGGAAACATTTCTGGCTGTATAAATGAATGGCTACTTATTTTCAAATAATAGCTTCCGTGCACATGGACTCTCATATCTTGAAACATTAAATACCAAACTGATGTATAATTCTGTAGACGTCTACATTTTATTGCTAAATTGAGCTGATAACGTATTTTGACTGTATGTCACTGAATCTTCCGATAAGTTTTTACGTGTCATTGCAAATTGGCTATATACGTCCAAATGATGAAATCTTAGTCAAATTTACGAGAATAATCAATTTATCTTGGAATACTTTTGGAATATTCTGGCAATTTGTAGAATGCAATGACCTTCTGGAGGGGAAAACACAGCATGAGGTATGTGATATGTCTCCATGCATTTATCTGTGTTTAGACATGCAAGTATGCCACTGTGGTATGTTCTTTAAGGAACGATTCGTTAATTCTTCTGAGGAAAGAATATATGACTTATCATATTGAGTAAAGTGGCCTACGTTTCTGAACTTCTCCTGCTCATTACCTAATTAGCTAATTACCACCACAATCACCACCACCCACCAAACAAACACGCGAGCGCGCGCGCACACACACACACACACACACACACACACACACACACTCACACACACACACACACACACAGACACCATATCAAAATTTATAATAGGTATTCCAGAAGCAGAATTTCAACATTTATTTGAATATTGCACCTTATATATAGATTTTTTTGGGAGCCTGTAGCATGTGCATCTTAAACATTGTCCAAGAGTAATTAGAAGACTAACCTACTTCGTGGTCTCCAATGGAATTCGACCATCTCTAGGATCAAGGCCAACCCCCTTGGTAGTTGAAACTCCAGCCAACTTAGCGTTGCTTAATCTGCTTTATAGTTAGAAGATATACTGAGGCCTGTGATAATTGCTTTATATCAATATAGATTTGAAGCTAATTCGATTATAATGACACCCTTGCCAAATGACTACCGCGATTGACCTGTTTTGTGGTTTTTCGGTGTTAAACGTGTTCCTACGGGGAAGGTTATTTCACGCCTTCGACGTACAGGCTGTCTCAGTGGTGACAACCGACATGCAGACTGGGATAAATTAACGTTCTCCATGTGTGGATTAATATCCTTCAGGGCATCTCGAGTTGCTTCTGGGAAAGATGAGGTTAGTTTAAAAAATGGAGTTCGTGTTTAGATACATGCAGTGCAAGAGAGTGTACACATTAATGCACACAGAGAGTCCACGGGAGAGTGTATACATTAATACACACAAAGAGACCACGGGAAAGTATAATGATTGGTTCATATGGGTACCAAGCTCATTATTATTAGCTTTTGATTGATATGAAACCCAATTTGACTGGTAATTTTGGATTATTTGACCTATATATGTAGCTCGGTGTGATATAAGATGCTCCTACTGGTCTCGGCCAACAGGGCTACCCCTTTGGCTAAGTCGGTAATTAAACGTTGGACATGCAATCCAGCAAGATCGGCATGATTCTGTTTAAATTACACTGGAATACTATTTTTTACAACAGCTAATACTTGACGAATCACATGATTGAGCTGATGCTGAATAAATAAAAAAAGCAACTATTTCCAGTACGTTCAACTAGGACTTTATTTTAAAACTATGAATTTCTTAGGATCCGTTAGAAGATATTCAATCCACGTACAGTAAATACTGACCTGAAACTGTACAATTCATGTACAGTAAAAGTTGACCGGAAGTGGTACATATACTGACAGGAAGCTGTATCGTTGTTGTCACGATTATAGACAGGCACGCATCGTGTATACATACACACAATGACTCAGTATTGGGGAATCCCCTTATGGTCATTACGTAGGCGGCGCGTTCCCTGTTTACGGAGATTAAGTTTGTTTATGTATACATACATACAATACACACGAGCAACCTACGTACAGATGAGGAAACACGCCGGAATTTGACTTTAAATCAGAATTAGATCCCAGAGTGCAATGCGGGTTTCCGGTTTATAGAATAACCGCACACTTTACCCACACTTGACTCAGTATTCGCGGCTTTCCCTTCGCGTGTACGCATGGACAAATGTTGAAACAAACAAGCGTGTGTCACCGGGAAACACAATGTCACGTTTATGTGACATATATGTATACAACGCTAAATTTAATAATAATAATAATAATATATTTCTATGTAGTTTTAATATCCTTCATATATCGTTTCCACTTTTAGCGATATACTAAGAGAATCTGCAGTGAAAACAATAATCTATACAGGCATTTATAAACACATACGTAACCAACAAAGCTTATAAAATATTGGCATAATACTAACTAGTATACATCATATGCATGAGGCTATTAATGCTCACGTACTGGATTTAACATTTATTCTACAACACGGAGACACCCGATGGAAATCAAGACACCAAAGTTACTGCAGTTGATCTTTATACGTCGTGGGGCTAGATGTTCTTCGAAAACGTTTCTTGTCACCGTCGTGCAGTCGATGGCTGAAATCCCGTTTCAGTGAGTTCCTTTGTACTTTTCCAAATTTATGCAGAACCTGGATGAATGCGTGTGCACACGGGTATTAAGAAGTGTCTTGTAGAGATACGCTCTAGCGTTGCTGTAGTGGCGTGTAAATACTTCTGTGCTCTCCTGTACGAAATGGCGTACTCTAAGGTAACCGTACCTCCAACCTAAGGTAACCGTACCTCTAACCTAAGGCAACGGTACATCCAACCATAACCATAGACTACATCATTGCAAGGTTACCTTAGAGTTACGACATTTCGTACACGAGAGCTCAGAACATGTATGGACGTCTGTGAACATCACTCTACAGTCTGGGAACATCAGTCTACAAACCAGAGGAGAATGGTGAATTTCAATTTTCGTGTCCAAATCTTGCTGTATCTCCTAGTCTGAAATCTAATCCTAAACAGACAGCGATGATTATGGCTCTAGAGGCCTCTATGACAGTGGTTATGAATATCCGTCAATATCGGCGCCATTTAATGTCTGGTTGGATGATTGTTATAGACCTACTAGGAAGGCAACTGCCAGGAATGTCATCTATCAGATAGATAATTGACAGGGATAATGATATTGTATTGAAATTAGATCTATTTCAAGTGAATTTAATCAGAAGCACATTTTGTATTATCTTAATGGAATTAATTGTCGTACGGGTCACAATATAGAATATGAACGTTGTGGTCTAAGTATAGGTATACTGTATAATAAAATATTTCACCACACATTTATAATGCCATCTTTGAATATAACTGGTATATGTTGATTTAGGTATCATTTATTTCGTCAATACGTACAGCCACATTACATTTTACATCTTGTTATCACTGTGGTATAGAAAGTGCGAATATAATATATACCGTAACTACGAAAACAGTTTATTGCAAAACCCCGGTATATATGCATGAAATGCATCCAAAAGTGTACAAAACAGTAACTGAGGTTCAGTACGTTATTTGGTTGCAGCTATTGTATTATATGTGTGCCATGTCTACCACACAGTCTGGAAGCTATGCAATATCACAAGTCACTCATACCCGTACTATATTTCCGTGCTATGAGAATGTTGTAGGAAAGACACAAATATGAACTTTCCTTACAATCAAACTGAATGAGACTCCGTGGACAAACAACAACAATGTGTCTTAGACTATCAGGTCAAAAAGATACACCAAAGCTTCCTCGGTCTAAGCAAATCTCAACTATGTGTCCATTAAGTAATATCCTTGGACGTATGATGCAAACAAAGCAACTCAGACATACTGACGCTAGGAATACATTAAGATATTGATATTTCATCAGATATATCTTTATTCCACACTCACTCTTCACTTAATCTCCATGCAATGATTGTGATATTCAAGAAACTTTTTGACGTTATTGAACATAAACGTGCAAAATCTCAAACCACGTTTTTAATCACGGATATAGTTTCGTCCCCGCGTCAACGAAATCTTTAAAGGGGTAAAGAATGGTAATTGACAGTATTGTTTGTCATTTGGAGGAAAACCAATTCCCGTTAATGACGTCTGAACTGATGGTTAAATCACAAAGCGAACGGCTTCACTCAGATTGCGAACACTAGTCATCAATTCATGTGTTTATTTTAACTATTAAAACACTCGATTAACTTGGTTAACTTGGTTTAGCGCTAAATCAAAATCCAGAGGTTTGCAACGCTAACATGAATGAAACTGTCTGGGTTGGCTTTCACATAGAGCTGATAACAAGAACCGTGCTCACATTTGGTGCAAGATATGTTCAAGTAACCGAGGACTCGACAAGGTCACGTAACAGGTCCTAATCACACCACCGGAAGTAGCATAGCGCTCGCGTACATGAACACGTCAAGATCTATTCTCCGCCACTGCAGAGTAATGTTCATGGGACATTTCGCCTCGGGGGACAGAAAATTCAATTACCGCTTTAGAGAAGAATTGCTTCGCTTGTCCTAAGACCAGAACATATCTTTTACATTTGCATTCGGCCTTGCTTCACTCTGAGAAATACAATCATGGGCATTATTACTCATGCAATGTCCCATATAAACCTAAAGTGCGTAACACGGCCTATTAATATTGGGCCGAATCCATGCTTGAAAGCTTGAACAATGTGGAACGTTCTGTCAGTAGTCTCAGTGAGAATAACTACTTGGCAAAATGAGAGCATACTGTTACTATGGTTACGATACTAGTTATACTTGATATATGACTAATTGACAAAACAAATTGTTATTTATAAACAACTACCTACATATATAAGTTCTAAAACCAGCATTACCATATTTTTCCAACATTGGGCGCCAATTTACCAGGAACATTATCCCGCTATATTAAATCGGCTTGATTGAATGTTAGTTAAGCACTCTATATATTTAACCAAACGGGTGACCCTTTGGCAGAAACCACTTTAGAAACAATATTAGCATAATCAGTCAAAATAGAATGACTATCTTTATAAATTAAATATTTATCTCAGCCGATCACGTTACATATTTTTACATCTTATACATTTATATATTGTAAATAAGGAAAGGACTACGACAAATGTTTCACTTTTATCTAATCCTGTTTAATTTAAGTCACTAAAATATGTTGAAATCAGTTGTTGTTCTTCCAAAGTAATGTGCTACCAGACAGTCTTTTTTTGCCTACAAGCTACGTGTCTGATTGGTTCTGGTCGGGGACGGTGCACTCAGCTGACTCCAGTGAATGATGGCAAATACCAGCCAATCTCGACCCGTAAAACCTCCCCCGAGACGTCGGTCGCGCTGGCCACCTTCCGCCGATATGTTTATTAGCAATAATTGTGTCTACAGTATTCAATCAGTGCATTGTGTATTTATATGATTCTATACATTTGATGCACATTTAATAAAGGCAAATACGACTGGGTATACTATCTACAAACTTAGGAAATAATCTATATCACGTTATACATCACCACACAGTGTAGGGCAATAGAACGTTAGTTTCAGTCAACCATATAGCTTTTCCCAAGTCATCAATTGCCTGCGATTTCGATTATTTAAAAATACTATATATATACATTCAAGGTCCATTTAATACATGAATAAATTATTGACATGTACATTGGTAATAGCATTTAAGAACTATTTTCGTAACACCAAACACGTTTCGGATAACAACGTAACACTCAGAAATGCGATCAATATATAGACTCGAAGCCGCCATTATCTAGTCGACGTATTGACTCATTTTACAATGTAGACACAATGATAATTCTAAAACTAAATGTTGTCAGCTACCCAACATACCAGAATTAATAAATATTACCATTATGTTACCGATGTCGATGAACTAACGTTAACCTGGTGTTGAGTTTACTGTGATTGTTAAACACACGCCACCGTTTATAAATATATTCACAATAGAACAAATCGTTATAGGACATTTGTGCATAATGACTTCATTAAATCTGGTATCTTATAACAGTTAGTCATCAATAATTCATTATATAATCACAGACATATTGTATGCCTTTGGTTTTTGAAATTGATAATCAGATTTGTTGTTGTAATAACGAGGTGCATAGTATACCATTGGAGTTGTTGAAACGTTTGACTTTTCATACTCCTGGAAAACTTAAATTATGATTAGTTTAAAATCTAGATAATGGCACGAATCCGTCACGTAAATTACCCCATCTACATGCATGCAATATAAAAATAGCACATAAATTCTATGTAGACACTCTATTCCCTTATGGCAAACACATTAGTCTTGTATTCAAGTACTAAAATAGTGTCTACCGTAGTTCTGTATTACATTGCATGTTCTTTAATTTGGATATTTGACACGAAGAAGTCCAAAGCAGCACTATTCTGAGATACTACATTGGGCGTGACAATTATAGAGTCATGTATTTTATAGAATATTCACTATATATATACAGGCGTCAAATTTACAAACAAATTCAAGGAGCCATTTGGCTCCTGCAGATAAAAAACCGCTTAAAATAAGTGAAATACTGGTCGCCAAATGCAAAATTAGGTCGCCATGGATCCCAAATTAATCGCTAAACTGAGCCCTGATAGAGAGCATAGATCAACTATAATCTAGGTATAGAGCAATCACTTACATTTTTGCGCATTGAATTATTAGCTGCTGTTTTTCTTTTCATTATCCAGAAATAGAATAACAAGTATCTTTCTGACCATACTATCTCAACAGCGGTATTTAAATCCTTCCATGAAAAGAAAGAGATACTCCACAGACACAGCAATTTGCATGATTGCCGAAACCTATGTGACGATAAATGGCGAACTGGCGTGTGTAGTCTGACCGCCATCTTTTAGAGTCACTCTGCTCTGATGGACAATATTATTGAGTAATCCCGTGTAGAGAGCATTGGGTCTTTTGACGGCTCCCCGGTTTGCGATGAAAAGAAACTATCATTGAGACGTAACATCACGACATTGATCCCGTTGGTGGATTTCATCCCTGACGACGCATAATTTTAAGTCATAATGAGAATGGATGGGATTAGTTTTAATGTTCTGTTGGGAATACGACAGTGTGTTTAGTTTTAATGTTCTGTTGGGGACGCTGGATGCTAAATACGTCGGTGTGTTTAGTTTTAATGTTCTATTGGGGATACTAGATGCTATATACGTTGGTGTGTTTAGTTTTAATGTTCTGTTGGGGACACTGGGTGCTATATACGTCAGTGTGTCTAGTGGTCGAATCGTGAAGAACAATGATCTAGTTTTAATGTTCTGTTGGGGACGCTGGATGCTAAATACGTCAGTGTGTTTAGTTTTAATGTTCTGTTGGGGACGCTGGATGCTATATACGTCAGTGTGTTTAGTATTAATGTTCTGTTGGGGACGCTCTATATACGTCAGTGTGTCTAGTGGTCGAATCGTGAAGAACAAGGATCTGCTTCTTGTCGACATTTTTGTTTGTTTTGTTTTATTATTATAATATTTAGGCGATTCTTAGTTTATAATAATTATTGTAATAAATCCAGTATTATTTTAAATATTATAATGAATGAATGAATGAATTGGTGCTTTACGTCGCTGCGGGAATAGTTCACCCATACGCGACGACTACAATATTATTTAATAAAATAATTTCTAATTACGGATGCAAGAAAATAAAACAAGCAAGAAAAACCATGCCAAAAAGTTAAAAACTAAATATAAATGGTGATGTAGAACATTGACAAATAAATGATAATGACAGGAAAATCATATGATTGAAAAGTTTTCGTAAAGTCGAATTTCCTTTAAAAAGGATAAGATAAGGTGCCCTAATGTTTGAGATTAGGCGAAGAATAAAACTCGGCACGCTGAGTTGCAAAGTCCACACAGTCAAGCAAGATATGCCTGACCGTGAGGTCCTCGTAAAATGTTCAAACTAGTATACCTCAGCGACTAATCATGATATTAGCACGATATTTGTATTAACAGATAGCCTACACTCTGTAGACTAAATAGAGCAAACTAGAATCTTTTCTATATACAAGGATATGTTATAGAACATAGTTTACGTAAATTTAGTCAAAATTAGTATTTTGATATGTACCCCTACCATGTTCCAACTAGTATATCTCATTGACTGATCATCTTATTTACATGATAGTGGTGTTAACAGATAACTTACACTTAGTAGAACATGAAACACTACTATGATGAACCTTTTCAATAAACATGTACATATTATCGAACATATTCTACGCATATTTCGTCAAGAATACTATACTATATGTTCAAACTAGTATACATCAGCGACTAATCCCGATATGAACACGATATTTGTGTTAACACATAGATGACACTTTATAGAATCTAGGTAAGAACTACTC
Organism: Lepetodrilus schrolli; assembly: GCA_032361225.1. Taxonomy (NCBI): domain Eukaryota; kingdom Metazoa; phylum Mollusca; class Gastropoda; order Lepetellida; family Lepetodrilidae; genus Lepetodrilus; species Lepetodrilus schrolli. Next base: position 2,345 of record JAUTBT010081129.1, on the reverse strand, counting down.
CATTGTAATATAATATTATTATTAACATCATAGACATTAAAGCATGAACAATAAATTCAAATTCTATAACCTATGTATTACATATTACAATAGCAATGCTTCCATCTTGAAATAAAATACATTACATAACGATACCAGCGTAGTATCATCGAGTTGCTTGATTACAATAACAAAAATCAACAATTAAAAAATATATTACAGCTAACCTCATATTTGGCCCTACCGAAATTGTAATCAAAAACATAAATCTTTCGCTAATAAATATGCCACTTTGGCGGCCATGTCGATAATTTGGCACTTTCTTTCCTAATGATGATTGTGTATGTTAAGTGATCCACGAATCATCCAAATATAAATACTTAAATTAATTATTGTTATTATTCGAACCCTATTATTGATGAAAATTAAAGCAAGTTTAGCGTCTACCCGAAAATGTATTATTATTGTCCATGCACTTTAATTTGTGAAATTGAAGTTTATTTAGCGTCATATACCAAAACATCAAAAGTGAATAAAAATAGTTCCTCAAGGATGCCAGAGTGGTATAATCCAGTTTTGTGATCTAGGAGGTCCCCTCTACACAAATCTACAATCAAAAAACCATGCTCACCCCTACTTCTGCCAGACTATATACATATATTCCTACACAATATATAAACCTACGTGCCAGTCCTACAATAACAACTGAAGATTTTTGTCTAATAAATAGATCCAGTGATACAATTACGGTATTGCATAAATAAAAACAGAATCAATACTTACAAGCAATATATACAGCAGCGTATTACGGCCTCTTCTTAAATATATTTTTCTCAAATTGATAATATTGAGTTGTGCAGTTCGATACTATCAATTTGTAACTCGATAGCCCCATGTAATTCATCATGGCACAGCACAATCTCACAAGTGCCGACAGTGGGGAGGCAGAGAGGGTCGAACTGGGATGTGTTATGGTGGTTTTGGGTAATTTAGGGTGTCCCGAGACAGACACTGCAACTTCTTTTTAACGCCATGTTACAAATACCTCTTTTTGGAGGTAGGGGTAGGGGGAAATGAAAAGGAGATATCTCTTCAACAAAACGAGGTACAACAACATATTACTACTAATAACTTGACGTGCTATACATTTTGCATTATCTAATATGCAAATTAATTCGGTAATCATGTCAATAAAGAGTAAGTATGTCAGGCCTATTTTTAGAATTTTGAAGAATTTCCCAGAATCTACCATGTTCCGGTGATAGTCAAACAGTACTAGGCCTTGGGTTGACTAAACTCCAGACAAAATCTTAATATGCCGTTAATACGGATTGTGTGCCCTTAAATTCCTGTTCGGTTTCGTTATGAATCATGTTGTTCAGCATGGTCCACACGTGATAGGTCGAGATAGAACGTAAAGCACGTAAATAAAATAACAGCCAACCACATGTCACTGTGTAGGTTATCACCAGAATCGTTAAACCGGATATGTCTAAAAATAGAAACACTCATGCGCGCTATAGTACCGTTAGGGGGTACCCTAAAATGTCGATTTCAAGCTCTGATTTCGAGTACTACAAACGCGTATTCACTCACTAGAAGATGAACACACTCTACAATACCGCTTACGATATATCAAATTGTTCTAGGTAGAGGACGACGTTCAACCAAACAAGATACAACAATATATTACCAAAATTAGGTCAAAACGATCCCACAAATCGTGTAGTGGGTCATTCCGTGTCAAATCAACCAATTTTCTGAAAATTTCCCAGGTGACCCTCTCCAATTTTGATAATGTTTCATCAGAATGATGGAATATTGCCCGAATGAACACATACCAAAAAGGTAAGTTATATTCCATGTCATTTTCGAGATATGGCCCATTGCACGAGTCGCGAAAGTGATTTTCATATATTTTATTTACTTTGAATCCTCATAATTAAGTCATCCTACCAGGTAGAGAGCTCACATTTTGTATTCTAGCTTACTTTAGTTTTCTAGTTATGGTCACCCAAAGTAGGCACTTTAATTTTTGGGGTCGCCCTGTGCCAACATGAGAAGTCACATGAATCCCATATTCGAACCGTATTATCAACGCGTGCATGTCTATACCCATAGGCTCACCAATGCATCAATTAAGAAATGTCATGGGCCCAAAGTTGGCTCCATCCAGAAAAGGGTAAAAAATACCCCCCACCATTTTGACCCCAGTTGACCCCGCGATCAATTCAAACATTTTTTGAAGTTCACACCAGTTAAACATATATATTATATCTACCTATACACCACCCAGGTTCCTGGGCACCTCATCCTATCGTTTTTAAAAGAAATTGGTCTATATCACAAGTTTTAATCTTTCACCA
>JAUTBT010081128.1:0-31204 GCA_032361225.1 Lepetodrilus schrolli | reverse complement strand
CCTCCTGCCCTAAACTGACAAGTCGTGATATAAGTGAAAGAATCTTGAAAGTGACTCTAAACCCCAATTTAAAAAAAGAACAAAAAAACAACACATGACCATGTGTGATGTGGAGCTGTGCTCTGACATGTATATTATTTTATTATATGTAATCTCATGTACCACCGTATAGATGGTTTAAAGAAATAAAACAATTTGAAGAATCTTGAGACATACTCACAATCTGACCCTGAGATGATGATTTTTTAGTACTATTTCATGCTCAACTCCTCAACTTCACAACTCCCCATCCTGGTGTCAGGAGAGTGTTGTAAGAATTCACAGAGATGTTATGATATATATTGTTTTTTGAAACAAGATTTATTTGAACAAAATCATCTACAGAATAGCTATTCAGAGCAGTCTTGCTGCTAGGTGAGTCAGGCTGACACTGCGACGAGATGGAAGTGTGAATATTAATCTTCTAGTGCTGGAGGCAATCGGAGGTGTCCTAAAGAGCTGTGTCTGTGCCTAATTCAGCAGGGAGGGGGTTAAATTGCGGGTCAGGTTGTATACTCCCGAGGGCATTGAGAAGGTGAAATGAATGCAAATTGATTCTTTGACCGGCGTAATAATGTAGTGCTACGAGCAAGCTTTCAGGTATGGATTTGGCACAACATAAACACGCATACTATTGTTATTATTATGTTTGGCTTGTTGTGTTGCAGGTTCGCCACGTCTCGGAGCGGCAAGGTGCACCTCCACACGGACATCAGACTCATCTTCGCCAGGGACAAGTTCGAGTTTGACACAAAAGTAGCTCAATACGAACTGCGATCTTTCAACGAGGGACCAAAAAATCCCAAGTTTTCCCCCAAGAGGTGACCCAGGCACATGCTAGGATATATTTATTGTTAGTGCGCTTGATTTGTTAGAGTGACAGTTGCTGCCCGTGTGATCTGAACACGTGTGCGATTTTGTTTTCTTAAAACTTTTGAACTTCCCATGTTTGTGATATCTACTGTTATTTCCTGCTGTTTGTTTTCATGATGAATTTTGTTTATTTTCCGTTGACAGTCGGGGTTTGATTACTTATTTTAGAAGCGATATTTGGTACGTATTTTGCGAGTGAGCAATGAGAATTATCAGAGGAGCCAAGCATTACTGGCTGTTTGTGTTATGGAGTATGTCTTGAATTAGTCACAGAAAGACGATGTTTTACTCTCGCAGTTGAGTGTTAATTAGTGCCATATCCCCAAGTAGATACCAAGGAGCCCACTATATGTAGGAACAACAGCTACTGAGCCCACTATATGTAGGAACAACAGCTACTGAGCCCACTATATGTAGGAACAACAGCTACTGAGTCATCGGCTGCTGGATATTTGTGTATGTGCATTCCGAAGAGAATTCTACCATATTAACTCCCTCCATTCTGCAGGTAACTAAAAAAATGCCCTAAAGATCACTACTTTTCCCCAGGAGAGGGTTAATAGTTGTCAACACTTTGCAGTCCAACCTCTTTCCATGCAATAACTGTATTAGCTGACCTGGCTCAATAGGGTTAATGTGAGATTGTGATATGACATGTCATTGATAGCGTGATATTTAAACTTCTTCAAAACAACACCTCTAGGATTGAACTGAATATTTGTTTTTGTTTGGGCGTTGATATATTCACAATGTCAGTGGGAGAAAAACCCATAACAACTTTTTGTTAATTATATATTGATATCTTCTAGCATTTTTTAATAAGAAGTATTTTCTCAAACATTATTCTACACAAAGTGTAATGTTTAGGACTCTAATGAACTTGACATGTTTAACAACAATCAATGATAGCGTTCATTATTTGGCAACTACAATGACATCATTTATGCCAAGTGAGCTACACGATGGATTAAATTCAAAATGAATTCAGAATTATGTCCACTCGCGTGTTTATTTTTTATCAGCGAGGGGCTTGAATTTGTTGCTTCTTCAGAATGTACAACACTGAATAGTTAAATTCAAATATTGATGGAGAATTCGGTAGTCTTTTCAAAGTGGTATTCTACTGTTAAGATGGTATTCTACTGTTAAGGTGGTATTCTACTGTTAAGATGGTATTCTACTGTTAACGTGGTATTCTACTGTTAACGTGGTATTCTACTGTTAAGGTGGTATTCTACTGTTAAGGTGGTATTCTACTGTTAAGATGGTATTCTACTGTTAAGGTGGTATTCTACTGTTAAGGTGGTCTTCTATTGTTAAGATGGTATTCTACTGTTAAGATGGTATTCTACTGTTAAGGTGGTATTCTACTGTTAAGGTGGTCTTCTACTGTTAAGATGGTATTCTACTGTTAAGATGGTATTCTACTGTTAAGGTGGTATTCTACTGTTAAGATGTTAAGATGGTATTCTACTGTTAAGATGGTATTCTACTGTTAAGATGGTATTCTACTGTTAAGATGGTATTCTACTGTTAAAACTAACATTCCCAAATAGGTAGTTAGTGGTTGGTATGTTGATTGTGAGGTTCTGGGTATATTTGTGATGAATGTTAAGAAGCCATACAAGAAGTATAAGTGCTGGTATAAATCACATTGGTGAGGAAGAGATTAGGACTGTGTACATTCTTTGAATGGTTGTGGTATGTAGACCGTTGTCACATGTTTCTTGTAGTAGACGGTGTACAATCTTAGAAGAAATTGCCAATCTGAAGGCTGTAGACCTGCTATTATGCTTTTTTTGTGTACATCCCTTGTCCATAAACATATTCCTTGGTGCCACAATATCTATTTATTAAGTTGTGTTTTCTGTGTAAAACTGATGATATTTTACTTAGTTACATCCTGAAAGGACTTCTGAGATTGAAACTTGAAATTAGATTTTGCATTTACATTTTCCTTGCTAGATGAATTATTCATTGGGCATGTCTAATTGCCTTCAGCAGTAAGAATGTTAAATATATATATGGAATCATTTGCAAATTTCATATTAATATGTTTTTTCTTTCTTCTACATTTAAAAAAAAAGTACCACACTCTTCTATTAACATATTATTATTCCTGGACGGTATACAACCCAATCTGCCATTTCAGGCGCTAGAGTAAAACAATAAAACAATAATTCAGGTGCTAGAAGGTAAAGCAATTGTATTTCCATCTCATTCTACCAGGTATCCATTCATTGCCGGTTGAACAGCGGCATTTTCAAACTAGGCCACATGCCACAACAAGTATTTGAGCATGTGTGTCAGTGTGGAGCAGGAGCGAATCCTAGATATTATTAAGTTCTCAGTCACCCATCCACGCACTAGCCGAGCCCTATCATGCTTTCCTTCCAGCCTGAGCGGTCTCCATACAATCTATGGGACCATGTGGCACCACTTGTTTCTGCTTCCAACAATAGCCAGCCGTCTCCAATACTATTAGTTACCAGTGTGATCACAACCTGTATGCCCCAGAAATCACACTGGTAACGAATTTATCCAAAATCGTGATCTATCTACATACTTTTAAGAAAGCGAACTCGCTAATATTCATGTAGAATGGCTTTCTAACGTACGAGTCGAGGGCAGCAGCCATGACGTCGCAGTGATCATGAGGTGTACAACTTTTTCCAGGACAACCAATCAAATCGCTAGAATTGTCGCATATTTTGGATAAAGCTAAATCACCTCTGTGTTTGTGGACAAGGTGTACAGAGTAATCATGTGCGGTTTCATTTCTTTTCTGTAGTACACGTACGTACCTGCAGACAGTGTAGTCTGGACAACTAGACCTAACATTAGAGATTGGATTGTCGAACCAGACCTAATTACTGTCACATAATTTGTTGCCCACCATCTTTCAGTCAATACTCTTTGTGTGTGTGTGTGTGTGTAGTATTAGTAGTATTAGTATTGATAATAGTATGTGTAGTATTAGCTGTACAATTAATGAAATATAGTTGAAGATACAGGAATTATGAATCGGTGGGAAGCGTCTCACTTTGACGCTGATTGCGGTGGATGTCACTGGAGATGAGAATACACAAATAGCTACAGTGTTATGGAGTCAATACTGTATTTGATTTGGAACATATATGTGTGCTTGGCACCCCACCTACACCACCCTCACCCCCACACCCAGCCTCGTTACAAGCACCACCTAGTTCTGTCTCAGACATCATAGTAAGATCCAGTGTTTCATGCATGATTCCACCCAATGTTTGTTTGCACAGGAGACAGTTTTAAAACAGCACTTGTGTATTTTCCCTCCTCTCATTGATCTTAGCTTGTGATTATAGATCCTGTGATGAATAATAAGATCTAAATTATTTCTGAATGTACATTTGGCTGTATTGTAGTAGAGATGAATGTTCCATGCCATTGCACTGCGAGTGTTGGAAATGTCATGGTGTAGGTATGTCTGTATGTAGATATGTAAACATACTCATCAAATTGAAGACCTCATGACACTAATCAACTGCATTAGTCTGTATTTAAACAGTATCTAGAAAGTAATTGTATTAATGTATGTCACATATTTATTTAATAATTATTACAATAACATGTTTTCTTTGTCAATGCTTTTATTGTCATCCTATTAACAGTTCGAGTTGTTAACTAATTCTGCCTTGTGACTTTAAAGTTCATCTCACCCACTTTATTCTAGTCTGTTTATCTCGCCTACTTTCTGGTCTGTCCATCTCACCCACTTCACTCTGGTCCGAGTACTTTGTCCTCTTCATTCTGGTCTCGCCCACTTCACTGGTCTATTTCACTGATTTCATTTTGGTCTGTCTATCTCGCCTTCATTCTGGTCTGTCCATCAATCTCACTTTATTCTTGTCTATCCATCTTACCTACTTCACTCTTGTCTATCTCACCTGTGGTCCGTGCATATCACCCACTTCATTCTGCTGTATATCCATCTCGTATGCATACAGTCTTTCCATCACACCCTCTTCACTCTGCCCATCTAACCCAAGTTATTCTGGTCTATCAATCTCGCCAACTTCTCTCTTATGAATCTGGTACCTGAATATTTCTGAGTTGTGTGAATTTAGATTTCTGAATGATATAATTTGTGTGACTGTTGATTGATTGAAGATTGACCTGGTAGATAGTTACAAGATTTGGTGTATTTGATTTGTACAATGTCACATTAGTATGTGAGCAATTGCAGACTACTGTCCTATGAGATGACAACAGTCTATCTATGGATCTGAAGATGTGCATATAAGCCAGTACAGAGTTACGAATACGCTCAGAAAACGTGAAAGCAATTTATCGTATATTATAATGCTAACAGAAAATGCTAACCGCAACCATCAGAATACTTTACAGTGTTTTTAACAAATACGTAAATAGAGATTATTAACCTTGGTTCTTTAGATATCGTCTATATCCTGCACTTAGGGATAATCTTTGTATTAGATGAGCTTCAGCGAGTATAATACATAGAGGTTATCCCTAAGTGCAGGATATAGACTATATCTAAAGACACAAGGCTAATAATCTCTTTATCATCTAATGTCAGTTTAAATACTTCTCTATAAGAAGAAAACATCAACGTGTGAATCAGCATTTTATTAAGTTACACGTATGAATACATGCAGGTCAGTAATTTGTAAACTACTTCACGCATTGATAAATACCACAAAGGAAAAGAAACAACTTTAAGAATAATTCTTATTACAAATTGTAAACATATTAAATGCCCTCAATTAGCACATCTAGTTTCTGATCGTAGTTGTCATTTTGTTTACTATTTTGACCTTTGACACGTGCACGCCCATTCTGTGCATATTCCAAACTCTGAGCTGGCTCATTTACATAAAGCTCTTCCCTCCCCTGTTTCTTTCTGTTGTAACATTCCGCCCGTCACCTGATATTCGTGAAGAGCTTATGAAAACAACACTTGAGATCACCTAATGTTAGATAACATTATCACATTGAGATATGCTATAATGAAATAATAATTAAGAATGAAATGAAATCGAACAACCAAATTATTAGTACATTTTTTTTCTAAGCTACAGTCAAACATTGTTCTGGTATTGTTGCAGCATATACGTTTTTCACGGATTCTTTGGATATAATTGTATCGGATAGAATTATTTTACTAGGTGGTTCCCTTTTACTATCCAACTGTATGCGATCTCCGTATATAGTAAGTACTCCCTTGGTATATCATTGAAGTAAAGTCAGTTGCTGTCCTAGTAGTATGTAGGTAACTGCAGTGTCCCAATTGTAACAGATCCACTCGTCAACAAGATCTGCTGATGCAAATTAGGATGTTGATCCATGAAACTTAAGACGATTGCAGTCTGTATGGAGTGATGACAACAGTGCAGATAATGTATTTGGCAATGTGACCCAAATTCTATTATGTATTTGGCAATGTGACCCAAATTCTATTATGTATTTGGCAATGTGACCCAAATTCTATTAGGCAATGTGACCCAAATTCTATGATGTATTTGGCAATGTGACCCAAATTCTATTATGTATTTGGCAATGTGACCCAAATTCTATGATGTATTTGGCAATGTGACCCAAATTCTATGATGTATTTGGCAATGTGACCCAAATTCTATTATGTGTTTGGCAATGTGACCCAAATTCTGATTAGATATGATTGGGAATGGCATAAAGTTGGCAATAAAACACCAAAACTGATAAATTTAATGCTATCATCACTTGACCCTATTGCTTGTAGACTTTACAGACATGGAAATTTAGTAATTACATATAGGCAATAACTAGCAATGTAACAATGAACATGGATTATCTGTCCTGACTGAAATGAATATTTGAAGTCCTGACACTTTTAGTGAGGGACTGGAAACAGTGATTTCCCAAGGGACACATAATCTGTAATTGCGTGTTATTGTTTGTGTTATCCACAATGAATTTTAATGAAGAAAATTGTTATTAACAAGTTGAAATCATTTGGCTTGCTTGTTAAGGAATAGCTTCCACAAGTTAAATATCCTCAAACTACTGACCTTTGACCTGGGTGTCATTTTCTCGAAGAGATAGCTGCGAGAGTGCTTATGGTCTGGTTGTAGATACAAGAGCTTCATGAAATGAGACCCTGGTCTTCATGGTGCAGTTATGGGTAATATTACGACAACTGACTAATCAAATTAGAAATTGTCTGAAACCATTCAATCAACAAAGAGTTGGATACTAGTCTAGTACACTGCCCTTCTCTAGACCTATGTAGCATATTTAGTTCTAGTCGGCAGTTTTTACCCAGGGTCACTAATGCAGTATATATATATTATCAGTATCGATTAAGTATGTAATAATACAAATATATATATATATATATATATATTTCTTTTAATTGTTCAGTTTCCAAATGTATCTGCAGGATTAATCACATCTCCAGTTTTCTCCCCTTGTATTGACATATCAGCAGAGATGTAATACTAGTACCAGAGTACAGATGGTCAAAACTGATTTTACTTCTATGAGATTATCCAAGTACCTAAAGTTATTTTACAATGAAAGTTTTTACTATTCGGAATGACACACTTGATGATAAATATATTTCCCAATGTAGTCTAGCATTAAGAAGTGAAATACTTCTTATTTATATTTATCACATTAATATTTTACATTTGACATGGAACAACATATATGAACTTTCAATATTACATAATGTTCCCACATACTGAAATTATTTATTAAATTTAGCAAGAAGGTTACGATACGTCTCAAAGCTGTTAATGTAATATTGCCTAATATTATAATTGAAATATCTTGCACCTGGACGGTAACCAATATACAAATATCTAATGTTCTTTACTTGCCTGTCTTTCTTTCATCAACTGTGATATATGTATAATTTATTCTCTTTGGAAGTGCTTTGAATGTTTCAAATTTTGTGGATTAGCATCAATTCTGTAACATTAATTGCATTTATGTATCTTTATGCATTTTCAGTATTTAGTGGTATGCAATCTTTCAGCTATTATAATTACATGCCCTTGCAATGTACGATATTTGCCAGTCTGTAAACATTAAAACTTCTAAATAAATTAATATCGAATTCAAACTGTGCTGCTGTTATTGATCATTACAGACAACAGTGTTAAAGGCAAGTTTAACATGAGTCGCATAAAAATTCTGAAGCAAACTATTCACATCTGCCTCTTGTGACTAGTGTCTCATCACAAAGGCTGGCCACACCTCCTTGAAATGATCGTTAAGATTTTGACATGTCAAGTATTTCTTCCAATCATTAATGACTGAATACAAAGTTGTCTCCCATGTGCTTGCCTTGCTAAGATTAAGTTTGATGGACATTTCCACTGGTAACTGGAGTCACACCCACCATTAAGAGTAGCTGTATTCTGATTGGCTGACAGGTACCATCACTAACTGAGACACTGACAGCTTGAGTTAGATGGCTGCTGGAAGCCTTAATGACCCAATGTGATTATTGACCCAGCATCTGAAACATCACAGAGACATCTCTTGTTCATACCCATTGCAAGAAGTTGGAAGACATCACAAATAATCCAAGTCTAACGCATTAAAATAAGACTTCAAGTTTCACTCCTGTTTTTGGATAGTCTCTAATGGTCAACTGTGGTATTATGTAGATCTCAAAATATCTGATCATTTGGATCTGATTTTAATGAGACTGAGATCCATGAGTCACTGGGTACTGGGTGCCATCCTAGCACTAGAACACACAGATTATTGGTAATATTGCACAGACAACAGAACCTCAATTGGTTATCTGCTGAGTAGAAAACTGCAGAGGTGTCTCCTCCCCAGACTCTTATCACATCACAAGTTGGCAAGTTTGTGACGTTGGCCTATTGCCATCTTTTCTTCATGTTCTTTTTCATCTATTTTGATAGTAAATGCCGTCTGTAGATATCATCCTTTGTCTGTCAGTACCACCCAGTGCTTGCAGGGTTACTGCAACATTCAGTGTTACAGATATTGCAAGTTTCCTCCTGCCCTAAACTGACAAGCCGTGATATAAGTGAAAGAATCTTGAAAGCAGATCTAAACCTCAATAAAGAAAAAAACATAAAATAAATACATATATTTTTCTGTTGAATTCTAAAAGTACACACAATTTCCACCCATGAGTATGCATGTCTGTGACAGTAGACTACCAATGTCAATTAGGGGGTAACGGTTAACTGTTTGTAATTTGGAGGTATCAATTGTGAATTGATACCTTCTAAATTGAATTGAACATAGAAGGCATAGCATGAGGTGTTAAATTCAAAATGTAGAAGGTGTCAATGAACGAGTGATACTTCTAAATTACCAATAGTAGTGTGTTCATCCCCCATTTTAACATGACTACACAAACTATGAAATTCCACTGGGATATATTTTGATGTAATGCTGTAAGTTGTGAGATGGGCAAAATCATACGTCACTCGCCGATTTCATTGTAAAGTCGCAACTGGTTCCCGGTTGTTGCGTGACCCCTGAGCCATGTCACAATGAACAGAATTGTAATCTTGACTGTCAATGAATACGTGACGTCACAGTCATAAACTGAAAATTTTCTTCGACTCAATTCTTGTTGACAATGTTCTAAAATCAGCGGTGTTTCAGACACTAATTAACAGTGTCTGAACTTGTGGGCGTGGCACATTTTGGCCAATCATTGTAGGTTGTTCATAAAAGTCATGTTAGATTGATATATTACTGACTGAAATGTTTCATAAGAGAATTTATTCAAATGAATTTGCTAATGCAATTCACACACATGGTAACTATTACAAATTGTACAAATAATTGGCAAAAGTCGTCAAAAGACACAAAAATACATAAATATCACAGTCAGATAGAATGTTGGCATCACAAAATACCCTTGTGTGTTACATGACAAGGCATTGCTGAGATATCTTCATAGATATCTATCACATCTTATGGCCATGGTGAGAATATCACTATTGTATACTGTTTTGGCATAACGAGCCACTTGACCAGCTCTTGGCTTTGGACAAATAAATTGTTTGGATAAAAATACAATAATAATACATCATATTTGCATATTTGGATGTATATTTTCTGTAGTCACGAGAAACATACATATTGTAGCAAGATATCATAATTTCCTACCATATTTCCAAATCATATCTTTTTACTTTAGAAAATTCACACCCTTACAAAGCCAATAACATATTTAGATTAATGTTGTATGACAATATGTACATATTGAGATTAATGTTAATTGACATTGAACCTGTTGACATTCCATTAATCCTCAAAGTATATCATTAAACTTTGGCAACGGAAGACACCTGATATCTATGATCTGTTCAGAAGCACACATTAAGGCTGTGTCAAGTCTTGTTGTTCTGGGCGAGATGTTCCGCAATATACGCTGATAGCAGCTTGTGCATTACCATCTCACTTTGGTGCATACTGATGTTTGATGTTTTGACTGCTCTGCATGGCATCTGCCATTGCCTCCAGAAGGAAGCAGGTGAAGCTTGTTGTTGCTGTTGCTGCAGACTAGTCCTGGACAGTGACACTCATTGAACTCATCTTGCGGGTCAGAAGGGGCTTCAATCTCTGACCTTTCGCTTTGCGGGGTGACATGTTTGCCTTTTGGTTCATTCCCATCCCAATGCTCTGTAAGTTTGACCTCATTACCTTTGTGCTAGCCTGCAACAATAGCCAGTGCAATCTTGTAAATAAAGTGATAATCAACAATAGTCAGTGCAATCTTGTAAATAAAGTGACAATCAACTGCTACATGTACTGACAATCAGCAGCTATAAATACTGATAATCACTAGACAATCAACAGCTATGCGCAGTGACCATCAATAGCAGCTACACGCATTGACAATCAACAGCTACATGCACTGACAATCAACAACTACGTGCAAAACAATCAACAGCTACATAATGACAATCAATAGCAACATGCAAATGACAATCAACAGCTACACAATCAACAGTTACATGCAATGGCAATCAACAGCTACTTGCAATGACAAACAACAACTATACGCATTGACACTCAACATAACCAAAGACTTGAAAGCTTACCCATATTTACATTTCATTTGCTTGGTTATTACTATTATTATTATGGCACAGTGATGATTTCAAAAAAAAAAAAATCGCGAACATTGATGCCGGGCTCCCGGAACCTTTGGCTCCAAACGTCCAAACGTCCAAACGTTCTACCATTGTGCTACCACCCTGGCACCAGTGATGATGGACACCAGCATACAATATGTACGACTCACCAGCGAGGGATTGCGTCTCATCTCAGTGAAGCGCCTCTCATAGTCCAGGATGTACTTCGGGAACAAAGTCTTCTCATCAAAGGCGGTCGTTAAGGCTGGAAGGTAAAGTACTGTAACACTTTCAAATACCTCCACAATAGCTGAAGCTCGGAACTGTGAACATTAATTTCACTCGGGACATATTTTCCATAATCATTCGTATCTCGTGGGTTATTCTCTAATTAGTCTTTAAATCATGGCTTTGCAATTTGCCAGCCACCAGACTTTATATGCCCCTAAATCCCATATAAAGCATGGCTGAGGGCATATAAAGCCCAGTGAAAGTGGAACAATTTGGGACTGCTTTCAAATTGATATATATTGTAAATATATGCCTTGCATGGGGGTCGAACCCATGACAACGGAATAATTAAAATAGAATGAATCCATGTACTCCACCTACTGTGCTAATAAGGCTAACGATCAATTATGAATGTTTTTGCACTGAACAATCAGAATAATTATTTGGAATTGGAAATTTAAATGCTTCGTTGTGTATTTCCACATTACTTGTCCTAATTGTTGATAATAGTGATAACTGGTGCAGTTTATTTTGATTGAAAAATAAATATGTATGCACTCTGGGAAGCTATACTATTTACTGAACACAGGATTGCATACATTTTTATATGTATTAACACAGAATTGTGTGAATACCTATAAAAATGTACACATTATCTTCATTTTCTTTAAAAAAACTGATGCCAGCCAATCTGTCAAGTAAGGGGAGTCATTTTATCATTTCAGGCATTTAAAAAATTGACTGAGTGGAAAGACAGTCACTGAAAGAGGTGTCAACTGCCCCCACACCCTTTCCCTCCCTGATAGCTACTGCCCTGTTAATGAAGTTTGTAATGGCTAGTGTAATTTGTTCTGAATGCAGGTGCAGAGATGTTTTATAGATGGACAACACGCGAGAACACAAGCATTACTGTCCATCCAGGCACGAACAAAATGTGATGTTGTGTCACTGTTCTGAATGCAAGCGTTACTATTCACACATGCATGGAAAAAACGCACAGTCTGCTGTATCGGTGTTCCAGAGACATCTAGCTTCCCAACATGAACACGCCTTTCAAGATCTCTCGGATTGCGTAAATTGACAATATATTTCCACACACTTGTAACAATTTCTCTCATAAAAGTAGCATTATAGAACATAATTTTGAAGCCATGATTTAAAACAGTTAATACCCTTGCAGCCTGTCGACGATTAACTATAAACTAGTATATGCACTGCCAACTAACACTATGTGTGGATCATCGTGAGTCTCTATACTCATGTATACTCACTGTCTGCCAGCTCAGGGAGTTTCGGCAGGAAGTTGGTACTGCTTGTGGTCTCCAGGAAGTACTTCTCGGGGTCGGGTTTGGTCAGTGGCTGCACATCGTCCAGCAGCTTGGTCTCCAGAGCCTGAACAAATGGACCAGAATTGCGAGTGATTATGCAGTTTAACGTCGCTGCGGGAATATTTCACCCATTTGCGACGAAGCAGATTTGTGAAATAATTGGTCAATTTGTGATAAACCATGAAACAGTGTTATGTTCTAAAGACAATTATCGTGGGAGCCAAGCTGAAATCTCGCTATTAATTTACTGCTGCCATCTTGATTTCCAAAATGGCCAACATTACATAACAGGCGGCATAACAGTTTCTCATTGTCAAAGGTAGCCAAGTAGTCAGTAGAAAAAGTAGGTTTTGCATACGTTCCATTGTTTGTGCCCTGGTACCTTTGTATATTATGTAATATGCATGGTATTGTGTTCCAAATGAAGTAGGTTCCACACAGTTTAATTGCAATATAAATTGATATCACTACACCTGTATGATAGGAAGGCGTATGCATTAACAATGTGCAGTTGTTAGGTCAATATCGCTGGTGCATGCCAGCCATGCGAGTTGTTGATTTTCACTGCTGGTCTTCAACAGCATTTTACAAAAATCTAATGTAAAGCTAATGCATGCTGATTGAATAGTTTAGCAACAACAGCCTCTCGAACTAAGGTGATTTATGTGATAAATGATAGTGGAAAGAAACTGTGGTATGCCCCCTAAGCCCCACAACACATATCTTGACATCCAAGTCATAATTAAAGGCCTATCTTGATGTGAACAACATTAATTTACAGTTTTGACACTGGTTTTCAATAGCTTTATATTTTTTTCACATTTCTGTATTTTTTATCAAGATAAAAAAAATACAAAAATAATATATGAAATATGTCAAACCATGATTGTATCATAGCCAAATATTTCATAAATAATTAATAATTAGGAAAATTAACATATAGTGTATTAATGGATTTCCAAATAATACATGCATTTTAAGCATGCTTGCTATGTAGGACTGCAATAATCCTTAAGGCATTAAGATGGTATTTTAGATAACCCAATTGAGAGTCCGGTATATCTACGATTTTCTTATCTGACACAACATTGCTACTATACCTATTGATAGATGCTTAAAGAGCAGTCTTATTGTCTGCTTATACATTATATTCACTTGATATGTTTTCACAATCCAAATTGACAATCTATACATTACCTAAATTAGACTTCGAGTCTACAGCATGGCTCATATGGCATAACATGTCATAGTAAATATATTTAGTTGCCAATATTAATTACCTAACTGCAGTTTGTGTCCAAGCTTAATTGTACACTACAATCAACAAAATATGCAACATTAAGTAATCCTATTTATCCAAATTAATGTTTTTGTATAAAAGACCTCACGATACCGTACATAGGGGAGATCAAAAATATATCCAGGAGAGCTACACTCTCGGTTACTGGGTAAGGCCAACCCTGGACCTATGGGTTGCCTTAGTTCACAATTATTGTATATATACTTAAATGTTATATATTAATGTTCTTGTCAATAAATCTGTCTACTATTTACTAGATATCTCTGTTCTCTCTGAGTACATCCCTGGGACCATATCATAAGGGTATCACACCCAAACACACATTATGATAATTGTATGCCTTTAATATTGACTTTATATTCTTCTGCGACGGGGATATCTGGACCCTAGATAATCTGGTTATTACATGATTCTGAGCTGCCATCGCACATTTACAGACATTGCATGCCATTATTTACCCATTTTGTACAAATGTTGCAGTGCCCTGTCATGTCAAAAGAATTTCCCTCGGGATAAAAAAAGTATATTGTTTGTTGTCTGTTGCTATTGCTTGCATTAGTTTACACAAAAACAACAGTATTGCTTTATGTTTGAGATGTTAACCCTTTCCATCCTGGAGGCAACCAGAGATGCCCTAAGGCAGTGCCTGTGCCTTATCTAGCAGGGAGAGGGTTAAAAGTGTGGCCATTAAACACACTGCTTCAACGTCAAAAGTATTCAAATTTGGTACTTGTTCTTGATTGATGATGATCTGTTTCTGGCCTAGTTATTATGAAAATGGAGATAAATGGACAGGTGGTCGCGCAGTGAAAGAACGTTGGACTTCGGAGCCAAATATTCCAGGTTCAAATCCCACCCTGGGGGCTCGGCATCAATGTTTCCGAAAGTTACCTTTCTGACGCAATATTGATAGGATGCGCTGTTTGTAGAGTGGAAATGCAGTTATCATCCTTGGTCTTGTCAGTACCAGCCGATGCTCGCAGGTTTACTGCAACATTCATCTCTATGGATGCTGTGGGTTTCCTCCTGCCCTAAACTGACAAGCCATGATATAAGTGAAACAATCTTGAAAGCAGCTCTAAATCCCAATTTTTAAAATAAGGAAAAAAAAGGGAGATAAAAGACATGAATTTTAACAAAAAGGTTCACCTACATCAACCTATTTTAAGCATATAAATGGTTAATAAGTGGTTAACAGTTATTCTAGAAACTGTCAGACATGTTGCCAAGTAATTCGATCATTAGTCTAAATATGAACATCTGGAAACAGCAGGACAATCATATTCAATAAAATACTGTAATCACAATAGGAATGATTTTATATTTTACACCAGCAGGAATAAAAAATTGAATATATTGATAAAACACCACCAACATGAGAAAATAAATGAGAGAGTTATTGTTATTCAATGTAGTCCGGCAGCCAAATGCAATATCTTGGCAAACCTGGTTTTAGAGTCCAGACAATGTTTTATTGGTGTTTTGACATCTTCGATATGTCTAGAATGAGAACCCGAGTGATCCCACTTTGACATCCTTGAGCAATTTTTTTTAAAAGGCTTAATTCAAAATGGCCAAAATTATGGGGTGTATTTTCTCAAAACTACAATGTAGGCTATGCAGAAACTTTACTATGGTGGCAAACAATATGTATACATGGTTGGGGAATCCACTGGTACATATATTACTGCAAATTCAAAATGGCCGCCATCAATGAATACTTTTTCTCATAACTTCAAATCTAGACTATGTAGAGACTTGATTTTGGTGGCAAACACTATGTTTTCATGGTCATGGAATCCACTAGTACTCATAGAATTAATGCAAATATTTTATTACAGGCTGAATTCAAAATGGCTGCCATGAATGAATGCATTTTCTCATTTCACTTCTATTTACTATGTAGTGTCTGGATTTTTGTGTTAAACTATGTTTTCATAGTCAAGGAATTGGCTGGTACATGTGAAATCATTGTATGAATACGAATCCAACACAACGACTCGCTGACAAAGTCGTGCAATAAGTCTGTCACTTTAAAATACTTTATATATTGACCTAAAATGTATCCCTCATTATCATCAGTTATATTTGAGAATAGGCCATGCAATAGTGTATATTATATACTTCTTTTGTCGTCATAGGTGCAGTTGACCCTCGTTTATCCGGACGGTTGCGTTCCAGGTAAAATCGTGCGGGTAACTGAATTTCTGGATGTCTGAATTTAGCTAAAGTAGCCACCTTACTCTTCATTTATCGCGGATTGTACACAGACTTTGCGACATGCATAATATTTACCGATATCATATATATTATCAGAATGATGTACAGATTGAGACTGCAATTAGGCCTGTATTCGCCACTGATATAATAGCATATCCAAATTCATGATTCACAGTTATTGTTTTCTTCATGTGCTATATATGGATTTGAACGTGCTGTATAAAACAAACCTTCCTGTGGCAAATGCTGTCTGGTTCTTTTATAACATATGATAATTTTTTTTGGTCAAAACGCTGTCTCTCTATTGGCTTAATTTGGTTTGAGCCCTTCCTGACTTTGTAAGTTGCTAAACAAATCGTCTACTATAGCAATTGCTGTTTTCTTATGTAACTGAGAATCATGCCGATCCTGGGATTCGAACCCGAGTTGCTGGATTGAGAGTCCAACGCTCTACAAATGAGCCTAAGGGGTATGATTCTCGGTTACACTTATATGAACCTTCACAACATTTATCGTCCGGATATCTGAACATAAATTATACTTAATTTGTCTATTTAGTTCCCGGAAATGTCTGACTAGAAACGGAAATGGAAAAGGTTATCTGAGTTATTTTAAATAGTAAAATATTGGTTCCCAGCAAAAACCGTGCGGATAGCATGGGGACCGGATATCTGATGACCGAATAAACTAACACCTCAGTTCATAGTTCCAGGATGCAGTGTGTCAGGATGCAGTGTGTCAGGATGCAGTGTGTCCTCCTGCAGTAAACCCCACTATTTACAGATTTTCCGAGGACAACTTGACACAAGCTTTTGGTCTTCATGAACATATCTTTCCTGCACAATGGATGTCTTGTCAATAATAAATACAGATGGCCTGAGCGACAATGGTTGTGGCTATTTAATGTCACGATTCATGCTTTGTGGATGTCATGGAGACTACCACAACAACATTCATGTGGCACAGTAATATTCAGTAACATTCATGTGGCACAGTAACTTTCAGTAACATTCATGTGGCACAGTAACATTCAGTAACATTCATGCGGCACAGTAACATTCAGTAACATTCATGCGGCACAGTAACATTCATGTGGCACAGTAACATTCAGTAACATTCATGTGGCACAGCAACATTCATGTGGCACAGTAACATTCAGTAACATTCATGTGGCACAGTAACATTCATCTGGCACAGTAACATTCAGTAACATTCATGTGGCACAGCAACATTCAGTAACATTCATGTGGCACAGTAACATTCAGTAACATTCATGTGGCACAGTAACATTCATGTGGCACAGTATCACTGACCTGTTCTTGTATTTGTTTTTGTAGATAGTTGGTACAATTACTTGAAAATCCGATAGTATTTTATTAGAATGTGTGTTGGTCAAAACATTTATTTTATTTTACCATGAAAACATATTGTTTGCCTCCAAAGTAAAGTCTTTAAATAACCCAAGAATGATGTTTTGAGAAAATACATGTAAACTTCATAATGTCGGCCATATTGAATTAAACCTTTAAAAAAAAAGCCTGATGATGCCAAAGTGGCATCACTCGGATTGTTATTCTAGACATGTTGAAGATGTCAAAACACCAATAAAACATTGTCTTTTTGTGTTTCTCGAAGCTGATTGGTTGAAACCAGGACTACTTTCACTCTAGTTTCCATGTACAAAGACTTCAACAATTTAATTTGTAAATAATTTACTGCCATTAGTGCTAAATTAAAGTAGGCTTTCATTCAAACTAATTCATGATAATGCACTTTTACACTAGTCTGCTGCATTCTGTAACCTGTTGTTAGGAAACAAACCTGGCTACCCTCAGAAATGGCCACATTTCGCCGGTTAAAGGCAAAGACTTAGCTTAGTGAACGTCGACGGAGACTTAATTGGACATGTACAGATAGCTACAATCTGTTCATTGTGAAAATTAGTATAGGTGAAATGTACACGTTTCCGACTGCGACATTTTGTTTCGGCTGGCCGCTTGGCACATTCCACGCACATCAAACTTTCGAAATTTCTTACTCACTTGAAATTATTTGCAATGATGTACATTTATATGATTTTATTACCCATTATTTGCATTATAAAAATTAAGTGGCATCACATATTATCTTCTAACTTGCATACTCAAAGGGTCTATATTTTGCCGTCAGAATATATGTACAAGAAGTGAACAATCTTGATATCACAGGCAGATGAATATGCAAAATCTTGATAAATCAATGGTTTATTACATTAAAATGATTATATTGAATAATTCGAATAACCCACTCGATATGAGTGATTACGCCCATATGTGGCGATCTGAGGAGTTGAATTTAATCACTAGTTGCCACTGCACATTATAATGTAAGCTCTGTATGGCTTAAATACAGAAACTAGCCATTGTTGATTGAACAATAAAGTGACTCAAACAGATGTGGCCAATATATTTAGTGGTTTTACCTATGCCCAGTTTTATTATTGGTCATGTGTAATATATATATAGAGGATACTTAACTGTGTTTCTCAAATATCATGTTTTATGTCATCGAGTGAAGTGGGGAGGCTATTTTATCATGAGTGGCGAAGCCGCGAGTGATAATATGGCCTCCCCGCTTCACGAGAGGACATAAAACATGATATTTATGAAACACAGTTAAGTATTCTATTTAGTATATACATCCCAAGTAGTTTGACAGCAGTTGTTTATGTAGTTAGGATTATGTGAAAACTTCGGTAGAAATGGATAATGATGTCCCCCTTTAATGAACTTTATCAGTTGTGCAGCCTCAGTGAGTGGGTGAATTATTGTTTTACGTCACAGCGGGGAATCTTTCACTTGTCCATGTAAACTGTGAGAAAATACTAAGCTAAAGTTCGAAATTTAATAGCATTTATCGATGCAAAATCCTGCATAGTAATACAAATAAAAGTTTACTGTTGGGTGAGTGAGTGATTATGGAGTTTAACGTCGCTGCAGGAATCTTTCACCCATTTGTGACGATTTTACTGTTGGCAAGAACTCTGAATGTCTAACAGTGTAGACACCTAGTGTGTGTGTTTTGTACGAGATGCATATCTGAAAACATGGAAATGTAAAAGATTTAGCAAGCTCTGTGAGTATCATTAACTATATGTACGATTATTGAATCAATCAACCAATCATAGCTGCCCAACGATAGGTATATCAGTGTTTGTAGTTTTCAAGCGGGCATATTTTGTATCATGCCGTTTCGTAATTTCGTTCTACTCAACGAGTCGAGTGTTTCGTGGTGATGTTGAAACCGTACTTTGTGAATGCATAAAACTGCTGTAATTTTTATGATTAAACTACTAGTAGGTGATTATTCTCCAAATATAAAAGTACAATATTGCTATTATTCGCGAGGTACTGCAGTGTGTACTGACCACTGCACTGCAACTTGAATGTTGATGTTTCCGTGTCTTATTTCTGAGTCGAGTAAATATAACTACGATCGGATTTTAAATATAGCTACAGTCGGAATTGAAGGTGTTCTTTTGAAGGTGTTCCAAATACTTCTACAATCTATCACCTCTTCAACTTTAACCTGCAATATTACAGTAACGCAAGGGAATGACAGCAGATGTAAACATAAGAGAAATAACTATTACTGCCTTGAGAAACTAGTCCAGGATATTGCTAGAGTGACAGTTATATGACTGAGATAAAGGTATATCAGTCACTCTGTAGAGTGGCGAGATGCTATATCGCTACTCTACAGAGTGACGATATAAGCATTTCTCATCACTGATATATTCCGCTAACCTACTGCCAAGTATATAATAAATATAGAGAATACTACGAGTTGATAAAAGTAAAATAAATACTGTTTTACATGGTTTAATATGTTATTTGTTAGCATGATTAGAACGAATAAGAAAGTTGTATTTTTTCAACAACAACAACAACAAAAATACCAAAAAGAAGCAATAATTATCTTAGATCTGCCAATTTAGAATCTTTGAATTAAAAAAATGATCGTAACATATATTTTATAAGCCCATTCATACTACATGATCAAAATAACATGGTCTTAAATAGTTGCAGTACTTACACAATAAATACTGATGCTTTAATACTTGAAGTTCTAATACAATAGCGCAGGGAAGAATTGACATGGACCTCCATACTACCCCCCTGCAGACTAAGTGGACTAGTCTTACTTGTCCCCCCCATCCCCCCCATCACATCCATCAAAGACATCCACATAGCTGTAGCAGTCCTCACACAATCAGGATGCCATAACAACACAGGGAAGGATGGATTCACCAACACACTGTAGGCCATCATGGAAGTATTTGCAGTTTGCACACAACATGGACTAATAGATTGCCTCATACTGATTCCAACATCAGCCCTCAAGAAGCCTGGTAAGTTCAGCCGCTGCCTCAAAATAGCACTCTCCAGCATTTTGTTATAATGGGGGATGCTGGTGATATGCTACTCAAGTGGTCGGGGAAACACTTGAAGACTATGCCCATATGCATTGTCCAATTCTTAAATTCTGGACTTGATGTGTAGTAAGAGATGGTGGTGGAAATGTCCAGACATATGCTATAATGAGGAGACTGCGTGAGCAGTTAACTAGTTCTTGACCTGGCTTAAGACAACTGACTTGAACTGTGAGACTTTCAACACTGCCTACTAGCAGACATGCACATGTTTGTATCCAATTATGCACAATCTCCACATTTCTTAGTGAACCTGACGTATGCCTACCAGTTCTGGCACAACACTGTACTTAGAAGTGGTCTTCCAATAGATGCACTCGCCATAATTAGAGAGATCTCGTAACACCACTTCCAGCCCAAGATGTGCATTGCATAACAGAGAATTCCCTAGAGCTACATTGGCTGGTCCATCCTGACAGCATTTGTCATGTTAGCTTGGTTAACAGGAGGAACATGATAGAAACTATGCTGATTAGACATGACAGAAGTACAGGATGCCTCTACTCTTAGACTATCCATCTTCTCAGGGGGTTAAAGAAAATCAGTAACATATAATAATAATAATAATAATAATAATAATAATAGTGCATTTCTAAAGCGCTGGACTCCATGTTGAAAAACACATGCTCGAAGCGCAGACAAAGACAGTCACTAGGGATAGGCTTGGTGGAAGAGATGAGTCTTCAGAAGGGATTTGAAAGAAGGGTAGTCTGGACAGGATCGAAGTTCTGTGGGAAGCTTGTTCCATTCCACGGCAGCGGTGTAAGAAAATGATCTCTGTCCATAGCGGCAGGACTTCACAGTAGGGATGTTCAAGAGGACTTGTGAAGCTGAACGAATGTATTTAAGTACGGTATATACTATTCTGAAGTATATTCTAATTTCTACTCAATTGAATGTGTTGAGCAACAGTTAAAGTTATTTTTAGATCATTCAGTTTCCAGTAATGAGTCTGGTGTCAATTTTGTGGCTGTTATCATGGTAATGTCTCGATAGGTTGTTTCAATCTGATATTATCTAGTGCAATTTCCAAAATTCACATTACGTTAGATGCGACCACGACCAATTACATCACACTTATTTCATTCTATAAATGTAACTGGGTGTGACCTAAGATGCTCCTACTGGCCTCGACCAGCGGGGTTACCCCCCTTTGGCTCGGTTGGTAGAGTGTTGGACTCGCAATCCAGCAACTCTGGTTCGAATGCCAGGGTCATCATGGTCATGTTTCAATGGCCCCTCAAATGTAGCTGGATTGAATTAAATCGAGGCTATCACAGCATCTATATGACAGTCTCTTAACCAGTGTTGACTTCCCAATGGCAACATGCTTTCTGATTACCACCATATGTTCCAATAGAAATATCTCAGCCATTCAAACTTTGATATTGATAAGACACACGACAAAGCTGCACATTTTGCATTGTTTAGTGAAGAGCAGATGAGGGGTTAATGGCATGGTTGGTATGATGTGCTATTGATCATATAGCCAGCTCAAGGCATTTTACTAATAGTGCTGAGTGACATTAGATTAGCTGCAATTGTATAAGCATATGGCAGGGAGATGCATAGACTATTCGGCAATCAATTGTAGATGTTTTAGATCCATTGTGTTTGTCGATTTTACGCAATCAGAAAGTCGTAAATTCCAAATTTGATTACTTTCTATGTACAGTCTATTTTAGGATTGTGTAAAGTATGAAGATTAGATGGTTGAAAGAAAAACAATGTACTTCTATATATGGTACAGTATGATATACCACCACTAAAAACAGTAAATCAAAGACATTTTCTTCATGTCTGTTGGCTACCAGATGTTAAGGTACATTCTCATGGCTTCTTTTGGACACTAAACAGTTTTTTTTATTGATCAGATGAAAAACAACTTGTCAGCGTAAAGTAAACAACCTCTTTATTCTCATCAATAATGAATATAAGTAATTTACAGAAAACTATCTGCTTACAATATACCAACATGGTGTGCAAATGACATTAGTGGTTAAGAGATGCTATTTGTAAGAGTAAATGCAACCCATGTGGCTATAGCTAAGTTATAATTACACATACAGATGTGTATCGCCATGATCACCAGGAGGCATGTTTATGGGGCAATGTATTCAGAACACCACAGGGGCAACCAAGTTCTGTAACCTAACCTTCCCCATGACTGTGTTAGATGAACAGTGAAAATGAACATGACCTCAAGTCGAGTCTCTGAATGCAGAAAATTAAAGCAAATTACTTACTTAATTTGATTTGTAAAAATTATGGCTGTGTATAGTGATAGTTCTTCATTGGTTTGCTGACCCTTTCATTTTTGCTAAGCCCAATTAATGTTTAAAACCATTACCATCGACATTGGAGAGAGATTCTCAAGAGTCTTTTGGGATAAAATTGGATTGTTTCACTGGCATACATTCCTACGGTTAACAGATTTTATTGCAGGTGTTTGAATTTGAATTATTGTAGTGTGATGATATGTTGTTACTGTCATTGCAAGGAAATACATTATTCTTGGGTCCATACAGTTTAAGTAGGGTGAGATCTATTCCCAATGACCCAGACCCAGACACAATTCCCGGCAATCTGATTGATTCACGTGACCCAAAATATGAAACAATATTTTCGTAACCCTAACTCTAGCCTTAACCACATGAGCAAATCTGATTGCTGGGAATTGGGTCCAGGTCCCGGGAATATACCACAAGCCCGGGTCCGGGTCTGGGAAATAGACCCCACCTTTAACTAAAACTAAGATCTTGGGGTATCTTTCTGTAACAATAGGGCACCTAAGTTGGTCAAATTCTTATTTTTAGAGATCCTGTATAAATTCTGTTGATAACCTACATGGTGACATTTGCATGGCTGTTGTTTTGTTTACATATAATCTAATCTGCCTGGACAGCTGAATACATGCTGAACAACATGATTCATCTCTGAATTGAACAGAAATTTAAGCACACGATCCGTATTGAGATTCTAACAAATCATATTGTAAGTACCGTAAGACAAACATCATTACAGATGTCAAAGGAAATGCTATAAATTTGGTTCCCAATTACCTGTACCATGTTACTTACCATAATTATTGCCAAGTGTTCAGAGCAATGAAGTTTATTATAAGTTAATATACAGTTGATGGTATGCGTGTCTGTGTGTGTCTCTCTCTCTCTCTCTCTCTCTCTCTCTCTCTCTCTCTCTCTCTCTCTCTCTCTCTCTGTGTTTGTATGTGCATTGTGTACTTTGGCTGAAATATGGGTTAAAATGGTGATATTGATTTTCTGGTCGAGGACACTGAGCATGAATAGAAATGGTGTGTGCATATTGTGGACATTTCTGATGGTCAGTTTTGCTTGGCTATGTGATTTCAAAACTTCATTACAGATTTGGCATACATATGACAAGAATAGGACCTTTTCTCTTACTACTTCCCCTAGCTCTAATAATTAAGATAAACTCATATATGTTTATCAGATTAGGCATGGCAATTTCTGATTATTGAATCGATCAACTTCTAGATGTCTCCAGATAATCTTCCATGTTTCTATTTTAGCTCCAATCTTTGGATCGTTTGGTACAAAACAGATCTGTTTAAAAAAAAATAAAGTAATCAATTTGACTAAACCAGTGTAGATCTTTAAAACATTTTTTAAAAACTTGTTGCATATTTGAATGCATAACATTTCTATATCAGGCTAATTTAAAATACAACAAATATTCATTTTTATAGAGGGAGATATTTTTCTTTAAAGCAAATCAAATTTCGCCAAAACATTTGTTGTATTCTTATTTCAATATATAACACAGGCTAAAAAGTACAATACATCACATTCAGTTAAAAAAAATTAATAATATTCAATTTCAAAGAGAAATGTATCTAATTTTCTTTAATGTGTTGAAACCAAATCAAATTTCCCTAAAAATTTTAATCATATTCCTGGTGACCTATTTATATCATTGACCCGGAAGTTAATAGTCTGGTCCAGTTGAACCAAGTGTGTCCTCATTTCCTCACAACTTCCTAATCAATAAACAAATACAATTTTGGTTGAGGATTTTACTTATGCTAGGATAGTAAAATAAAAAAATTTAAAAAATACAAACACATCGTACTTAATTAATACGTGCATTTCGATCTCTCTCCACGTGGAGATTTGCATTGCACGATTTGACATTCTGCTCATCTCTGACATGACTGTGAAGTGTAAGAGATCCACAAACCCGTGCTGGCCATGATCAGCATTAAATATGCATCCGCGTGGTCCATGCTTCTGCACACAATCAATAGTTGTGTGTATAGCCGTATACTATGTTTGTGTGTGTACTGTGGTGTACGTACAATGGAGTATTCTCACCACTCCGAGGATATGCAATATACATGAGTCCTCGAACCAATGGATTGCACTGCAGTTATATAATGAAGATTCTCACTCACCCAGGCATTGCAAGTTAATGCGATGCATTTGTGTTTTTTCAACGTGAAATCAGTGTTTTTGATCGTTGGTGCAGATCCGAAGGAATAGAGCTGGGATGACAGTGCAGAATTATTTATACATGTATGTTACTTTCTATTCTGCTCCCATTTGATTATTTGTTGTTTTGTATCCTTTTGTAACTCGTAAGCCAAAGTGGATTGGTGACTTCATTGATAATTGATATGCAGATTATTCTAATCAATAAATTTATTTTTAATTGATGAACAAAATAAAAATAGAACATTATGTTCTATTCATTGGGTACCTGGGCCCGTATTCTCGAAACTTTGTAAGTCATAAGAAGTTTATAAGTACTAAGAATTTGCCTAACTGGTTTTCTGCTTATGCCAATTTTAAATAGATCTTTTCTGACTACAAAGTTCTTAAGTAATGCTGTTTTGAGAATACTGGCGCTGGTTACCATAGTGCTACACAGTCATGTAATATCACTGGATCACTATTAAATTGTGCTGGTGCTGGGGTTTACTGCTTTGACAGTCGCCTTCCAGCGTAGCTGATTTCGGCAGACTGGTCCCTCCTTGGGACGCATGTGTCTCACAGCATGGAGCTGGAGAGCGTTTATATTGTGTGGTTGTGAAGAGTTTTGTAAGATTTCAAAGATTTTGTGGTCAGTGGGTTAGAGCTAACAGTAATAAAAGTTTCAATCAAGATACCTCAAGGATAATAATAATAATGTTCGGGCAGATGGTAGCGCAATGCTAGAACATTTAGCCTTCGGAGCCAAATCAATGTTCGTGAAAGTTAACTTTGTGACACTGTTATGATAGGATGTGCTGTCTGTACAGTGGCAATGCAGTCATCATCCTTGGTCTTTTAGTACCAGCTTGTGCTCGCAGGTTTACTGCAACATTCAGTTTTACAGATGTTGCAGGTTTCCTCCTGCTATAAACTGACAAGCCGTGATATAAGTGAAAAAATCTTGAAAGCGGCTCAAAGTCCCAAAGCACTACATTATTATTACACACATCAAAAGATCAATGTGCTTATCTAAGGGTATTTATTTGATATATGCCAAGATGGTTAGTAATTTCTTTCAGAAACATTGTCTAGAGGAAGTTTATATTTGAATAGGTTTATTTGTTTCCAGGTCCATAGAACCTGGCAAACACCAAATTCACACTTGTGTCTCTCACGGTGCTGGGAGAAAGTTTAGTACCTTCATAGTATACATTATTAACAAAGCACTGGATGTATAAACCACTGGCACATGTAAGCCATTGTAAGCATTATTGAATGTACACATTTTGGACATGTTCCAAATTACCAGTTTCCATGTCATTTCAGCAAATGAATGATGCCAGCCTGTAATGCTTCATAACTAATTTGGTATATTGTAGGAGAAGCATTTATGCAGGTTTATCGCTCGAATTATTGCTTTCATATTGTAGTTGTGTTAACAAATGGCATCGTCAGGGAATTTTCATTTTAATTCTGTATGAGAAGGATTGGCACTTTTATTGTTTTAATTTATTAATTAATTAATTTGAAAGCAGCCAAACCCCATTTCAAAAAAAATATATATAAAAGTGTTATTTATTGAAATATATTAATTTCACTACATTGCCTGTAGCTTGATGATAATTTTGAATAAATTAAGAGAATACGAGGAAAAAGACAATCATGATCGTGCACTATCTATAATAGTTTTGAGATTTAGCAGTGGAGGTAGAGCATACAATTTACAATTACAAATCAGTATTATTTTTTATATTAAATGTATATGTGACAGTTTGATATTGCACGATATAGTATTATAGTTATAAAATAATTAAGACAAAATATATCAAGCGCATCTGAGAAACTATGTTGTATATTGACCAGTGGCAGAACTAGGAATACATTTTGAGGGAGGGTGGAAAGTTTGCCCAACAAGTGAAACAAGAATTTAGCTAATTTGGCTAATTTTGTATGGATTCAAATGAAATTATCAAATAAAGATGAGCGATGTAAATTTTTTAATTTACACTCCCCTTTGAATCTGCTATTGTTGGCTTTAAAAATAATATTTCTAGATTTTGTTTTTAGATTTCTATCTTTTAAGGTCCTTTCACATCAGAGGCAAATTTCGTGGTGACAAACTCGACTATTTACGTTCTGAAATAGAACCTTATCATTTATGTATATCCTTGCACACTAATTTTGCAATGACAAATTTTGATAGAATCTTTTGTTGTCACTGCTGATTATCGCAGCAATATTTTGCTCACGTCTGGTGTGTAATGACATTTAAACAACATTGCTGGTTAATGGCCAGAGATAATTCTGCGTATGGCCACTCCCCGATATGCAAGGAATGTAACATGTATTATCAGTGTTTATTTGCTTCATATTCTGCTATTCAGTTTTATCATTGATCAACAAGGAATAATAATATTTTAATATAATAATTAATCAATTAACATATTTGTTTGCATATTCAGTTAAACAATGGTAATTTAATCAAGGGTACTATTGACTTACTGTATTTGAGATTTAATGAAGTTGCGGTACATTATGTGATATGATTCTTCTACAGTATTCCCCTTCTAAAAATATTTTCAACAGTAGACGGTATGCGATGTAATTATCTTTCAGAATAGAATTAACTACAAGTATGCAATGCATTTCTGTGGGTTTTTACACAAATATTACCAGTGTGTTTATTATGCTCCGATTTGGACTGAGTAGATAAATGTATTATGCTCCTATCTGTATTATAAAGGTCTATGGAAAGTTATGACCCTAGCACATATGTATGTACATATTGAAAATATTGGAATTGGAGAGAGAAAAAATGGTTTGCATTGCTTCCTGATTTTCCAAAAATATTTTTGATTCTCTGGATGATCTTTCTGCTTAGTGCAACACAAGTTATGGAGGAATGTACCAGTACCATTGGGTACTATGAAGAACGGAGAGCCTAGTGGTACCAGCATGAGTATTGATCTCTCCTGATTGCTCAAACCAGTGGATGGAAGTGCACTGTGATTTAAACAAAAAAATTAAATTAGATTTTCTTCCCTGAAACAATGAAAGTGTGGTTTTGTTCTGGCAGTTATCTAATACATATTTGATGATGAAAGTTGAAACTTTACTGGCAGGTACACTGTAGGTGCTTTCACTGTTTTAACATGACAAATGATGCCTGACAATATATGACTAGTAGTAGGTGCATTTACTGTTTTAATATGACAAATGATGCCTAACAATATATGACTAGTAGTAGGTGCATTTACTGTTTTAATATGAACTAGTCAGGGGCCAATGATGTCTGATTAGTTAGTTGCAATTACTGTTATACTATCAGCTCAGGGGCCAATGATGTCTGATTAGTTAGTTGCAATTACTGTTATATTATCAGCTCAGGGGCCAATGATGTCTGACTAGTTAGTTGCATTTACTGGTACATCACCATCTGCCCAGGGGCCAATGATAACTGACAGATAAGAAATACACACACTATTCTAACACCAATGGCCTATGAAAATGTAGACTTCGTGTTTTGTACAAGTCATATTATTTTATTAACTGATACTGACACATAAGAAAAAGCAGACAATTATTCAATTTTGTATGTATCACATGTACAGATGTTATATTTAAACTAATTTGACAGTTCTGTGTAACAGGGAAGGCTACTGGCCCTTGATCAATTTTGTTGATTATAGATATATTTATATATATGTAACAGAAGATCATGCCGATCCTGGGATTCGAACTTGAGTTGCTGGATTGTGAGCCCAACGCTCTACTGAATGAGCCAAAGGGGTAACCTAGATGGCTGAAACCAGTAGGAGCATCTTACATCATCAGATAGTAGTATATATACAAGTCAGCTGGTAATGCCGCCCACTCACTAATTGACTGACTGGCTGTTGTTGTTGCAGGCAAATGCAGGATGACTTTGAGAACTACCAGCAGACTGTGAAGAAGCTGACGGATGAGACCAGGAAGATCCCCCTGCAGGACGAGGGCGCCGTGTGTCAGATCTGCCACAAGACCAAGTTCGCGGATGGCGTGGGCCACAGCTGCCACTACTGCCTCCTCAAGTCGTGTGCTCGCTGTGGTGGTAGAATGGCTCTGCGCTCCAACAAGGTGAGGAGCTTCGGTCCTAACATGTCCTCATGATTGTGTCCTCATGATTGGCATCATGATTGTGTCTTCATGATCATGTCCTCATGATCATGTCTTCATGATTGTGTCATGATTATGTCCTCAATTGTGTCTTCATGATTGTCTCCTCAATTGTGTCTTCATGATTGTTTCATCATGTTTGTGTCCTCATGATTGTGTCCTCATTATTGTCATCATGATTGTCATCATGATCGTGTCCTCGCAATTGTGGCTTCATGTTCATGACCTCATGATCATGTCTTCATGATTGTGTCTTCATGATCATGTCATGATTATGTCCTCAATTGTTTCTTTATGATTGTTTCATCATCTTTGTGTCCTCATTGATTGTGTCCTCATGATTGTGTCACCATGATAGTGTCTTCATGAATGTGTCACCATGATTGTTTCCTTACAAATGTGTCACCATGATTATGTCTTCATGATTGTGTCTTCCCAATTGTGTCATCATGATTCTGTTCTGACAATTGTGTCATGTGTTGTGTTTTTATCATCATGTCATGATTTTGTCCTCATGATTTTGTCCTAATGATCATGTTTTCATAATTGTTTTCTCATGATTGTCCTCACAATTGAGTCTTTACGATTGTGACATCATGATTGTCCTTCGATATTATCCTCATGATTATATTCTTGGTCTCTGAAATTAGCAGTGGTGAGGCTTCTAGCAAACATTGAGTCAACTATTTATCAAATATTAAATGTGAATCCCATTGGAGATTCTGCATAGGGTTATTCGCAGTATAGTTATATAATACATGTAAAATAAAATCAATGTATATGTGTGTGTATTGATAATCTAAGGGATATAACTCTTTTTAAAATTTTCAAAAAGTAATTATCAGGCAGAATAGGATAGAATACATACTTAAGGTACTGTGATAGGGGAGACAATTATTTAATTATTTACAATAACACATGCCACAGTGGCACAGAATGCACAAAGCTTTCAGACATAGTAACATATTTTACTTGCCCTTTGGATTATCAATGAGACTGGACTATGTGGTATCTGACCTTCCATTTCTGAATTTACGCACTGTGAAAAGTCCACCATGGATAATCAATTGGCCTCTGATCTTCAAGGAATTCCGAAGATTACTCTATACAAAATTGTGAGTGAACCGAACCTACAAAGAGGTCAAATGCTCTTTTTCAAATAGGTAATACTGATGTCAGTTCACGGCATCACAAAACAACTATGCTAATGATATTTGTAGTGGCACTGGACAATGTATGTAGTACAACTACTGGATGTGTCATTGAACCCTCTAGAAGGGAATTATGATAAGAAATGAGCCCCAGTAGGGTCATATCCGAATGTCTGCCATCAGCCTCTGTGTGGGAGCTGAGCAGATCTCAGATTGTAGAAGATCTCAAACTGAGGCTCACCTTGGACAGACCATAGAGTATCTCTAGCTATGGCAGATACATGTATCAGGATCTCAGGCTGTGGCAGATATCACTTACTATAGTGTGTCTCAGGCTGTGTCAGATCTATTACTACAGTGTGCCTCAGGCTATGTCAGATGTGTGTCTCAGGCTATGTCAGATCTATTACTACAGCATCTCTCAGGCTGTGTCAGATAGTGTGTCTCAGGCTGTGGCAGATCTGTGGCTGAGAAGGATCAGATTGGGAGTGCACTCTTACCGAGAATATCCAGCAATCAATAAAATCTATATGGCCAGTGTAGAAGTGTGGGCCAGTTAGCAGTAGCTCAGTCTGCTTCTGACTGCTGGCCAGACCCCGACCGCCATCTGCACACCAGCCTCTTACAGGCCGACGTGCATACCAGCTACACTTCCACAGGTCTGAAGACACTGAACAGCTAGTCTAGCAATATTCACATACCAGCTACACTTACACAGGTCTGAAGACACTGAACAGCTAGCCTAGCAATATTCATATACCAGCTACACTTACACAGGTCTGAAGAAACTGAACAGCTAGCCTAGCAATATTCATATACCAGCTACACTTACACAGGTCTGAAGAAACTGAACAGCTAGCCTAG
>JAUTBT010081117.1:0-12872 GCA_032361225.1 Lepetodrilus schrolli | reverse complement strand
TCGAGCATGTGTTTTTCCACATGGAGTCCAGCGCATTAGAAATGCACTATTATTATTATTATTATTATTATTATTATAAGATTTCATATAGTTTATACATGTAATGAAGTCACAGTTTTTATTTGTTATTTTATTTTTTTAAATCATCAATATATTGATATCGTACACAATACTGAATTCATCTAGGTCTATGTGTGTCTATCATAATTTCAGGAAATAACAGTTAGAGGCGCGAATAAAGTCCAATCTAATTATCCTAATCAAATGTAGGCCTATGGAGTCTTGAGTCATGTGTATTGTTAACTGCAACTACCAATCTCAGGTAGTGTATCAATATAGGGACCTACAGACAACATTGATCTAATAAATGTGTATAAGTGTACGTCTGTAAAAACTGTAATTTAATTTAGAACCAAAATAATATCAACATTAAATATAAAAATAAACAAGTTCAATGAATATTGAAATAAACCTACCTATTCAAATAGACTTTAGTTTCATATTAAAATTAACCAATTTTAACATGGTAAATTCAAAATGCAGACTATTCATAGTCTCATAGGGTGAAAGTAAATAGTTTAAATATAAAGTATATTGATTGGTATTATATTTATATGGAAGGAGCCGCTGAAATCATTTACCCTCCGACTTGTTCTCCAGTAATCTAGACTTGCTTACCTGCTCTATGGTGTTATTTTGAATAGTATTTGGGTTAGAACAAGGTGTGACACAGACTATTCAAAATGAATAAAATATATCTATGTATTTATATTACTGAAGAACATGCCCCTTACATATTACATGTTAACCTAAAATAAAAACTATTTACATATAAAATACATCTGGATAATAATTATAATTGAATGAGGTTGTAGATGATACTGCGTTTAAGGTTTAGATCTATGTATATTAATCATTTTAATCGCAATTATATAGTAGTCTACGTAGCGCTTTATGACATGATATAGGACTATACGGTAGTCATATTTACACAGAGTTAATTAAACTACTATAATTATATACTTGATATTTAAAAAAAAAAGAAGATTTCTTTAAAATATTTTTTTGTTATAGTAGTAGGTCTACATTACAACGTATGTACATGTAGCCTGTACATTATGTAGCGATGCTTCTTACCTAGATTCTAAGATATTAGAATAAAGTTATGAACAAGGAAGGCCCGGTTATGCCTACGTATGCAAGATCCAGATACCAAATGCCAGTTATCATGGTTATGTGTGCAAAGAATCACCACATGCAATCGGCATTATAATAAATATATCTATATCAATATATTTCTTTCTTTGAAGAAATACCGCAATTATTTGTCTCGGGAAAAGATTACTCGAGCAGGAAACCTCGTGATTTTCAACGTGGCAATAACCTGAGAAATGTAGTCAAAGGTTTTCGAATCAGAACAATATTTCAATCATAACATGAATTATTCTTAAAGTGTTATATCATAAAATGATAATTACTTTGTTATATTATTACAAACAAGGCAAAAAACAGACTATATTCACATATTTACTCGGCGAGTGCGCTTGATCTCGCCAAGAAAATGGCGGACGAATGTGATTACGTGTGCTTGTGTTATTATCTATAACGGTTATTCTGTACATTATTGCATGGGTTGACAGTGATTTCTGAATGTATTCAGGTACTACATATATTTATTTCACATATGATACGTGTTTTGTTTTAAACGGACATTATAAAATGAATCTATGAAACATAAAACCAGCCAACCCGTAAAAATCAAAACCGCAATTTGTATCTTTAATTCACGTTATTTAATTAAGTGATGGACCAATATATGCATTATTTTATAAAAAGGCGAACAAAATATGTCTATCATTGATTCTAAGTATTTCCATATACATTGCTGTTGTAGGTTGTGTGCTACGAGCTATTGAAATGAGGTACACAAGCACAATTGTCAGTCGGCGCTGGCGATCAGCTGTGAACGCAAGTGCGATTTGGTTGTCCTCTCCGACGTCCGCGCGGTGTGCATATTATCTGGGGGAAGGCTCAGTCGATTTCATTCTAGATTTCTCACCGGCGGAGTGTTGTATATTACGAACAGTTGCGTCTAAAACATCCTCAAATATGACCGAATCTGCCCCAACAAAAAAGGCTTCAAAGAAGCCTGTAAGCAAGAAACCGGTCTCGCACCCTAAATACAATGAAATGATCAAAGATGCTATCTTTGACATGAAAGAGAGGGGTGGTTCATCTCGTCATGCTATTCTCAAGTACCTTTGTAAAAACTTCAGTGTGGTCAAGGACGAGAGAACTGTCAACAACCACCTGAAGCTGTCCCTGCGTGCATGTGTGAAGAATGGCACTCTCAAACAGTCTAAGGGATCTGGAGCATCAGGGTCATTCAGACTAGGAGACAAAGCTGCTGTTGGTACCAAGAAACCACAGGCAAAGAAAGCTGTCACGGCTGTCAAAGCTGTCAAAGCTGCCAAACCTAAAGCAGCTAAACCTAAGGCTGACAAGCCAAAAGCAGCACCTAAAGCCAAGAAAGCCATTTCTCCTAAGAAGAAGCCAGCTAAGAAATCGCCCAAGAAGCCTGTTGCTAAGCCTAAAGCTGCTAAGAAAAGGTCTCCAGTAAAGAAGGCATCAAAACCCAAGAAGGCAAAGTCTCCCAAAAAGAAAGTAGCTCCCAAGAAATGAGACGACTTTACATTCATTCACTGTTGGACGTGCCTGTCCAAAAGACTCTTTAGTCTGTGAAATGACTGTTTGGGCTCGCCCAATTTCTGGATGTGTTGAGAATTTTGGTTGTCTGATGATCATTGGCTTTCATCATTGAACAAATATTCTGTCCTTGTTATCACCAGAGAATGGTGATTGAGCATCCCCATTTGACTGCTATCAACTTTCATCACCATTATATTGTTGTGTTTTGATCAGATTGTGACGAACTTGCATGTAGTACCTTGATATTACCATATGTGGACATTGTTCACTGACCTGTTGAATCTGTTGCATTTTTATGTACATATTGTACACATGTGGCATGTTGCTTGTCATTTTGATATAAAATATTAAAAACCATTTTATCTCAATTACATTGTATTTGATGATGCCAATTCAAGGTATTCTGTTCTACAACTACTGGTGTATGATGAGCTGATAGCTGAGAAAACTGGATGGTGTATTAGACATTGTAGATTGTCCCAGGTTTTAACTGAAAATGTAGATAAATATCTCATAAATGGGGGCTAGGGGTATGCTTCTGTGGGATTTGCATGCTGTATAAACTGATGATGCTCGGTCTACTAGTTTTTTAGTAAATTGATTACTTGAATGAGATTGCTTGAAGTTTGCTCTGAGGGAGATCACTTTAGAAAATTATAATAAATGATGGCAGGCATTAATTGACACAAATTCAAAGCCAATTTGGTTACTGGTAAATGTGAACTGTTTATACTGGGGCCTGTTTCCCAGAACAATTGTAGCTTTAATTGATTGTAAGTCTAATGGCATGAACCACTTTTATTGCTACCATAGTTTTAGCTAAGCAGGTTCTGAAATTTTGGCTTACAACATTGTAGCTAGAACAATTTCTCTGAATATATGGCCTGTTTATAACAAATTATTGACAATGATATTGATCGCTTATATTGACTGACAATTCTGGATAATCTTGTATTAATATTTGACCTGACTGATTGGCCAAACTTTTATTTTTGACCCCTGAGCCAAAATTACTACAGAAAAATATGTAAGCCATGGAATTAAATAACCTTATTAATTTCTATTATATTCTGCCTATAGTGTATTTAGTCTTTAGACATTTATAATGGTGAATGGAAAAGGTCATATACTGGTAAACCACCATTGACCGGCAGGCAATGGTTGATAAACAGTTGAGATATAAAATAAAAAATTTTTTTTTATTGAAAACCAGCAGGACATGTGGCTTGTTGCTCAATTGTACATACTTTCTCCTAAAATATCTCTGACCATGAAATGTGTCAACAATCTTTGATTGTATACCTTTAATTGTTTCCTTTTAAAAAAAATATCCTGGAAATATATGGAATCTTTTATTTTTAATATACATGTAGGTAAAAACTCTAAATATAAATATTCCTTGACTAAATCAAATGTGGAATCAATCATCAATCATGCTAGTACAGTACTATATACATCTCTGTTCGGGTACAGATCTGATTATATCCGGTATACTGTCAGTCAAGAAATACGTACATAACAATTACATGCGATAACACGAATAATTTATCTGACCGGCATAACAGTTGACGCGGAATTTACTGCAGTTAGTCTATATAAATCGCGAAATGTAAGTATATTTGTCCCAGGACAAAAGTGACCGCCCAGTGGGGATTCCCCTCTCACCACGATGACGTCACGAAGGGAATACTGCCATCCGGGTGACCTCTGGAATGGCGTTCAGTGATGTGTCCACTTTGTGACGAGTTTGGAAATCTTCGTTGATTACAGGTATTAGCATAGTCCATCTGCCAGACCGACTGAGACACAAGCACTGTAGAGATAGAATACTTAGATAGTTTTGTCAGCTGTAGTGTAGAAATGGAACTAGAACAGATTGTTGACACAACATTTTGATGATAAAGTTTCATAAACAGTGAACAGAAATTCTGTCGACATGAACCCACAAAAGAGCTCGGCAAGTCTTGTCAATTTCTAATCTGCTTCGAATGTAGACAAATGATATATTAATATAGAAAGTATCTAGTCTGATTATTGTGAAAATGAGAAAGAATATGTATTGTTATCTGTAAGTCTAGATATGCATTAGTGATATCATTTATCACTCCACTCAGTGAATCTTTAAATACATGCCTTTTTGAAAACAGATGTTTAGAAAACTGGTAACTGAACAATAATTAACAGATATATGGGTTGAGTTTCCAAGGCTGGGAATAATCAATAATGAAGTGCTTGTCTTAATTATGTAATAGTGGCTGCACGTGGTATAATTATGGTAAGTTATCAACATTTTTCTTATTGGTATTACAGTAATTTCGTAAACTGATTGGAAACAACAACTTCTAGAAAGTGCATAAGCATGATAAGAGATGCTGAATAATTTGTCAGTGTCATCGATTTATCGACAACACAGCAAGAGCAAAGTGCATAAAGTGTTGGTTCTACACAACTGATGATTCCTTCAAGCATCAATCTATTGCATGTTTTATATATTCTACTTCTCATGAACGTTTCTGATTTACAAGTGCTATATTTCTTTTGGATGTAGTATTATGATATTATTAATAACAAATTATTTAGTATTATTTTATAGTACTATTAGTAGGTCAATTAACCGTTATTATATGCCTGTTCACTCCGGGAACATTGGAAATACGTAGATGTACTGGATGTATTGTCTGTAAACCTTTCTTCAGGGAGGTAACTCTTCAAGGCTTATAATGCTTTTGCGGTAAATGAGTGGTTATTCGTTGCTATTAGCACTATATCTAAAGTGTAAATATCACAGCTGTTACACTTTTCAATCATGATTTTGATTATTTTAAGGAAATTGAATTGTCAAAAATTATGAAATATGGGAATTTTACATTAAATACCTCCTGCTGCCGCCATCAGTGTTAAATGAAATTCCCACTATGTTAACAAGGATAACATCACAGGAAATTTGCAATAGGAACTGTTTATCTTCTAAGTATTTCATAATTTTTGTAATATTCTTCGACAACACAGGTAAAATATTGAGCTATGGTTTCAAAGTAATTTGTAAATCGATCAATAAAAAACAACAACAAACAACTAACATTTGCGAATGATTGTACTTCATAGTTTACTGCTATCATGATGCATCAGATATTATAATAATGTGTTCATGCTGGCTCACAACAGATCCACTGTGATTGTGATCACTCGCAGTAGCCTGGAAGTTTATGGCATCTCTCTTATCCACTATGAGACCATACAGCTCTCGTAAGTGTACGATCCCCATGTATAAAAGATCGCTGTGAGAACGCTATCTCGTAGTAGAGCTACGTGAAACTATACCTATGCAGGCTTCCTAGTGGAACCTAAATTGCTTAGCATTTTCTTCATCTGTTAGAGCACTTCATTAAAACTATCACCAAGTTCTCCCAGGGTTTCATTGTACTTCCCATAAAAAAAATTGAGATATTCATCAAACTAAATGCATGTTAGCCATTT
This sequence comes from Lepetodrilus schrolli, assembly GCA_032361225.1. Lineage (NCBI taxonomy): Eukaryota > Metazoa > Mollusca > Gastropoda > Lepetellida > Lepetodrilidae > Lepetodrilus > Lepetodrilus schrolli. The sequence continues at coordinate 6,686 of JAUTBT010081117.1, read as the reverse complement.
TGAATTATTTGTAGAATAATTATAGTTCTGGCAACTAATTTTCTTACGCTGTAATTATTCCGATTGTTCTTCTATGATCTAATGGAAATTCACCGTAGTGTTATTGCGATTAGACCACACTTTTAAAACCATTTCGACCAATCAAATTTAAATATTATGGTACAATTGTCTATGAAGTCATGATATAACATTATATTCCAATGATTAAACATGATCTGCATGTCAATTTCATTCATGATATGAGTGAAAAAATCTTGAAAGCTGCGTTGAGCCTAATTTAATGAAACAATCATTCATGACAATAAATTCATTTTTCAGTATTTATTTTTCTGTCTGTAAAGTAAATGTAAGCCGTCTCAGTTGTTTGAGAAACATTGAAAGCCATGTCAACACATGGAGTAAATATGTCCAGTGGTTTTGTATGGGTGCGAGTTTGACACGGTTGGACTGGGAGTAACCTGGAACCTGGAGCCTGGTACAGTTGTAATGTTGGTTGTAATGTCGCAGATTATTGTGGACGAACTGAGACTTTGTGCAAGACCAGCGCCCATGGTGACTGAGTGAATGTAGAGCCAGCCAATAGAAAAAGTAATAAGAGTATAGAGTACATAGAGTATGATCTGGTATAGAGTACATTGGAAGAGTCAACTAAACACAGGGGTGCCATTTTGTGATGCAGGAAGTTTACTTGAGACACACCCTGGCTAATAGTTACCACATTCTCTGCTGAGTTTCAATGTAGAATTGTCATTTGAAAGTGGTTGGGTGATGATTTTAATCCAAGTATGAGATTTTCAGAAAATTTCATGATTTATGGTATATAAAAAGCAAATATTTTGGACATCATCTATCTGTACATGTATATGAATTGGAATATTTAATTTAGAATCCACATTTGACATCAAAGCCTAGCATATGGTAAGTTATTAACAATTTTAAGAAATCACCATGAAACAGACTAGCATGTTATATCACAATATCGAGGAAATGCATTCCTGTATAATACCAATTGTTTGACCCCAAAAAATTACTGCTTTCACTTTATTCAAATATATAAATTATAAGTAGATATCTGTGACACAAAAAAATAAATTAAGAATTTGTTCTTCTTATGTAATTTTCCCAACAATATTTCAACTGTTGTAATTATTTCCCAAACCATTGTGTTTTAACATATTTAATACATGAGAATTGTATTTCAAACCGATTATGTCAGCCTGAAATAAATAAAATTCAATATACGTGGTAGATATCTACTGTGTAATACATATTCCATAATCAACAGTGTTGATTACTTCTTTTTGTGTTTCTCGTGCTGAGGTGAAATGTACACATTTTTTTTCTGCTAGTTCGCCCTCTCGATAAAGCTGTTTGTCGGCAGGTTTCAATGGTTTATATTATTACATTAAAATGTTTATTTTGAATAATTAGAATAACCGACTCGATACAAGTGGTTACGAAAAATATGTCCCTTGTGAAATTAATGTTCCAAGTTCCTCGTAAAAGCTTGGAACTGTGAACATTAATTTCACTGGACATATTTTCCGTAATCACTCGTATCTCGTGGGTTATTCTATAATTAATTCCTCATGAACGTGTTAGCATGTAAACTGTGCTGCTTTGAACCGTACCCTGTAGTGTCGATGACAACCCTAATGATTGTCCTAAACATGTACCCTCCATTCATGCCATGGCCCTCCATAGAGGTTTATGTCAGTGTGAGCATATGCTAATTGCAATGATTACATCCAATTTCGCGGTATACTATTGAGCTATTGACATTTTATCCAGCATCATTGGTGATTTTATGCGTCTTCTCCGAATGGATCCATTGTGGGATTGGTTTTATGTCAGTGTTTGAAGTCGGTGGCCCTCAAATTGAGTGGAAAGTAATGATAGTGAGACTTATCACAATCTGTGATCTCCGTAGTTGTCTGACTGCCGGATCCTTGTAAGACCTGTTTGTCAACACTGTCAGCGTTCTGCTGCGTTCTGGTGGTGTGTGTCCAGAACTGTGGAATGTAGGTGAAGATGACACTCCATTAGGTCGGGTGTGCAATGTTGTGTCTTCATTAGTGGATATACGTTGCTTGTTTCCTTATTCTAGAATAAGAATCGGAACAATTTGATTAGGTATACAAATTGTAGCTTTATCACATTTATCATATAATAATAATATAATCTATTTATATAGCGCCAAGTTCCAGCTAGGCTGCTCACAGGCTTTTAACATTATAAATAAATAAATATAAACTTGTGAAAGAATCTTGAAAATGGATCTAAACCCCAATTCAAAGACAAACAATATTTTATATTGAACTACAACAGTAAATAAGCAATTTCATTTCCCTGAGGATAGCTATGTCTAGATGAAATTTGTGCAAACCTAAATTCTATATCGCATGACCACTGCCCACTACATGTCCACTAAATCAGATGTCCTCACACTGAACCTGTAATTTACCTGTGATCTTAACTGGTCCATTAATGTTCAGTTACAGCAGGGTGTGGGTTTGCATCCACTTGGTTGGGCGGACACTGCTTGCATTGACCAAATTCAAGTTGTAGTCACTGTTGGGCACGTGTAAACATTTATTGTTAAGAATTATTTTTTTGAGCCATGCAGAAATTCAAAATAAAAACATTGTTTTGCTGTAGACATAAGGTATGGTGTCAGTTATTCAACTTTTGTTATATCAATGTGAAGGGTGAATGGATACTGAATAATCCCATAATGGCACTTAAGCAAATACAATACTTTTTTATTAGTAATTGTTCATGAATTTGACATTATTTTGTATGTATATTTTTTTAATATATAGATTTTTTGTTTTCTTCAGAGAAGGATACTGTGTCTGTGATGACCTCTCCAGTGATCAGTCTGTACAGTAACAGAAAGTAAGTAACCATCAACGAGACCATACTGGTATAAATAGTGTTGATTCAATATTTAGGAATATATCGGGAGTGTATATTTTTCAAATGATCATTGAGATTACTATGGACGTATTTGATAAACCATAGAAAAAGCTAAATGTATTTAATTTGAAGCTCTTTCATGAATTTGATGGGTTTATCTGCATTTACAATCAATACTGCAATATTGCTCTGACTATTCTTCAGTTTGTTAAATATTGTTATTTTAGACTCATAATGGGGAGTTTTGCAGAATCATCTTCGACTCTTCTATCTATGAAACATAAATGTTTGGTGTATACATAACAACCTATTTCAAAGTGCATTTCTGATAAAAGCTCATTTGTGTGCAGCTGCTGGGATGCTCAGGTGCATTTGTTCAGCTTGTGTGGAGTGTGACCCTCTTTGAATACTGTACGTTTGTGACCCACCTGTATGGGATAGCGAGGTATACTTGGGGACTACTATCTACTGTACACCAAGGTTGTTCAGCATTATTAGCTCAAACACAGTTCTGGTAATCATTATGAACAGACACATAGGCAGGGGTGGATACAGGAATTTGAAAAAGTTGAACTGTAGAATATTTCTTTTTGTAGAAATTTGTGAGTGAGCTCTTTTACATTCAATGTGGCTCATAGCCTGTAGTATAGGGTTTAAATACCATTTCGCGCTTTGACGTAGAACAACAATTCACTCGCTCAAATCCAATGAGGTTGTATCAGGTATTTATTATTACATTGCATTATTTAAAAAAAAAGTTTTTAAAAAAGAGGTGGGAGTGTGCACCCCATGCACCCACCTCTGTATCTTCCTCGTATCATCTGTCCATGTTCCATGAGATACCACGGAGAAAGTTGTGTTACCTGCTTCAGACTGCACATTGTTCTATGCATGTCTGGTGTAGTGAAGTATGCGAAAAACCTAGGATGTTATTTTTAGAGGTGGAAATATATTATGCAGTCTTCCTAAAATTATGGTTAAATTTATTGGATTTAAAAAATATTTTTGATTGGAGTTTAGAGCCACTTATGGCTTGTCAGTTTAGTGTCTGTAGTGCTGAATGTTGCAGTAAACCTGCGAGCACTGGCTGGTACTAACAAGACCAAGGGTGATAACTGCACAGACATTGCATCCTATCAATATCGTGTCGGAAAGGTAACTTTCGCGAACATTGATGCCGGACCCCCGGGGCAGGATTTGAATTTGTTGAAATATTTATGATTGACATAGATATTGTAATGGAATAGGATCTTAAAAGATATAGATATCGTAATGGAATAAGATCTTAAAAGATATATATCTTTGCTTTATATTGATGACAAATTCCTGCAGCAACATTACACATTTCAATCACTCAAATTTGTGTTTATATATAAAAACGCAAATTTTAGTGATTGAAATGTGTAATTTAAATGACCGTCAACTAGTAAATCATGCTAGATTTGGCTGAATACATCTTAATCATAATTTGTTATGACCAGTTGGCCAGACCTCGGTCTAAATAGCTATCTGGACATGATGACCAGCAACTTTAATCCTTGATCCCGGACTGTACAAACACGGTCTGTGTGTACGTGTGGACGCCTTCCACCAGCAGCCGGACAACTCCGGCTTAATAAGGCCCAAAATCTTTCAATAATTCTCTATGAATTGCAGACATCAATAATACGGAAAGCTGTAGTTTTTCTGGACAAGCGTGTGGGAGGAGATGATCAATGTCTAGGTGTGTGCATGTCATTGTTTACAGTCATGCCTGTCCGTTCTGAAACTCATCCCTCCATCCCTCCCCAGCACGCTCCATTCACGGCTGTGCTCAATTCATGGTTGTAGCCTTATAGGGAGACCACTGCAGGGGGGGTGGGGGATGGACACGCTCCACTAGTTTTGTCCTCCGTGCATACAGGACTATTCGGCTGCCCACAGTGACGCGGGCTTGGCTTTTCGAGCTTGTGGACATTTCGTACCGTTTCACCGTGGAAATTATATGTCATGATATACATTTTCTAACAGGTACGTGGTTTTGATATTCACAGATTTATTTCCTTTTAAGGCAAGTTGATTTTTGTGCCGAGGTTTGTCTTGTTACAATGTAGGTCAACATTGGCAGGCAAATAAAGAAAGAAAGAGAGAGAAATCTCTCCAAGGTGATTCTATTTTGGGAAGCAAATAGTTGCACGAAGGATGGGACTTAGCACCTATATACAGATACGTGGATACAGTTTGTCATTACCCAAGCAATGGTTCTGTGTTGGTGGTGGTAATGATGAATGTTTATATTTCTGTGTATGCAGACAGTCGGAACAACAGTTGTGAGGACAATAGGATATGTGCTCACTTTACAACAGAAATTAACATGGTTGTTTTGAATAGTTTTTCATCAAGAGTTTTAATTAGAAATGTCATTTGTAGAGATATGCAAATGATTATGTCCACCTGTATCGGGGAAGGGTTATGATGAACAAATTTTGCCATTTTATTGTCCTGATTGAAGAATTGTCACGAAACTAGTCCAAATAATGTTTATGTTCAAAATAATGTTTATGTTCATAAAATACCTCAATTGCCTGTCAGTTGATAGTATTAATAATCTGCTGTGTTTATTTTGTTGTTCCATAATGTTGATTAATAAGATGAATATTATGAATTAATTATGTATGTTTGTATACCCAATGAAAAACATAATCTTGATGGTAGTCGATGCTACTGGTGTGACAACTGCTATCAAAACATGGCAGGTTGACTGCTGACAATTTCCATTGTTGGTGTTGTGTTTGTAGTACAGCTAGCTATCATCTGCCAAGGCCAGGTACTGTGATGCTAGCTGTCAGTCAGTCACCTGTAGATACATCAGTTCCAGATGTAATCATGGCTATTGTTTTGATATTGGAGACATTTCACAAAATATATCAGTAAATCAGATATATGGTGTGTATATGTTCGTTAGAATCCTGCTGGATTAATTAGGCACAGGTTCTGCTCTCTACTTAGGGAATCTCTGGTTGCTTAATATATCATACTTTAATACAGCTACTTTCAATATCCTTTTCCAATTCATAATATTCTGAAATCATGACATTTTAATAAAATTTAAATGTTACTGGTATTATCATCATCTTGTTCCTTGATAGGATTTATACTTTTACAAATTTAAATTTGAACAAGTTGTTCTTCATCTTCATAATTTATAGACATATTCAAAGGTAACGCAAGTTTAAGAAATCTCCGGGCAGCTGGACTATGACATTGCTTACTATCCCCATTCATGTGTTCGGCCCAGGAGAGATGGGTATCTGCATGTTACACCTGTGTGAGTGTCTATTGTACTGTAAGACAGCAGATGAGGCAGCGTTCTGACTATTTACCACAGTGTACAGCTGGCTGACTGTGCTAGAGGTTTGGTTATCTAGTTAACTATCTTTGTGGTCTACGCACACCAGAACAAGTGTTAACACAGTTAGGATGAGTGGTGTGGGTTTGTTTTCTAAGAATCTGCAGATCTTCGATCATCAGTTCATGCTCTGTCATTTATGTTTTTTTCGCATATCTCATATAGAGTTACTAAAACCAAGATTCCGGTATATCTTCTCTTAGCTTTATCACATCCGATATAGGTGAAAGATTCCTGCTGTGTACTTTCCTCATAGCTCACACATTAGTCCATGTCATGACAATATTGGCAATGATTTTTTTTTTTTTAATTGGGGTTTAAAGTCGCTTTCAAGATTCTTTCACTTATATCATGACTTGTCAGTTTAGGGCAGGAGGAA
>JAUTBT010081106.1:0-12872 GCA_032361225.1 Lepetodrilus schrolli | reverse complement strand
AATAAATAAATAAATAAATAAATAAATAAATAAATAAATAAATAAATAAATAAATAAATAAATAAATAAATAAATTGGTTTTCAATATTTTCATGTTTTATTTTATTTTTTTATTTTTTTATTTCATGATATGAATATCAAAATATGAAACCATGACAAAAATATTGAAAACCAGTGGGACCTGCAGAAAATGTAGCATGTTGTCCAATATACTAGTGTAGACAAATCAAATGTAAATACTTTCAGGTAAAACACATTTGACCATGAAATATGGCTACAAACCATGATTAACCCTCTCCCTGTTAGATTATGCACAGGTATAGCTCTTTAGGGCATCTCCGGTTGCCTCCAGCATGGAGAGAGTTAAATGTAAAGTTGCAATATACCTGAAGACTTATCGATGATGGTGAAAGCCAACTTGAGGTAACACTTGTCACAATGGATGTCTGGGATCTTCAGTGTAATGTAGTATTTACTACGTTCACAATGACCAATAGGGTAGCCATTCTCCTGGAATATAATGTACAACAAAAATATAATTATCAATTCAAAATGCATTACAAGATATGAAAATATAACAAATGATAAGATCATTGTTTTAATTTCAAATTGTCAAATTCATGTCTTTAATTTTTCAAAAATCCCTATTTGAATGGATCTTGTGGTATTGGTTATCAATGTGATACACAATATTTAAATCATGGCTCTCTATCTTTAAATGCCCCCAAATCCATATAATATCGCGATAATACTTGCTTGAAGCATTATAGAAAAAAAAAATCTACGTGATCCTCGTCTGAAACACACATGCTCATTTATCACACAGCATAGGCTTCCACGGAAGATATTGCTTGTTTCCAAGTGCAATTTACAATGCCAAATTGCAGACATTTCCCAAGATTTTTTATTTTCTAAACATAAAATGATGTGGTGTGATAAAAATACTCTCACCTCAAAGAATGAAAAGACAATAAAGCTGTATTTTCAATATATCTAAAAAAAATACGCAGAATTTTACAACAGACATCAAAATTGTCACCATAACACCTACAACACTAGATTACATTTATAAATAAAAAAAATTCGATAGTTGTTGGGGAAAAAAAAGAATCTTCACATAACAAAATGGAATGTATCAATAATACGTCGGAAATTGATTGTCATTCAATAATTGAAATTGCCAGCAGAAGTAATAATAAGATATCAGACAGTCATTGAGGTAATGACAAAACAATTAGTCAAATACCTAATGGAAATTGGGCCGCGTGTCAAGTAAATCTCATACAATACATCCCAACAAGTTAATGAGACCATCATGAATATGGCTTTATTTCAAATTGACATCTATTGATTTTGATCAACCGCATGATCTTCATCAGACATAGAAGACTGTCAACGTTAACAAACTTTTACACTTATACACATGCCTCTGCTAATTTGGCCAATTTGTACGCCCTTTCGAAGAATGCTGGCAAAACTCTGAATGTGTGATGGCTTTTAACCACCTTCTACTCGCTATTATTCTTCCTCTACTTGCTATTATGCTGCTTTTACTTGCTATCCCAGGGCGGGATTTGAACCTGGAACCTTTGGCTCCGGTCCAACTTTCTACCACTGCGCTACCACCTGCCCCCTTTAAAATGTCGATTCACACTTTGACATTTTCTACTTATAGAGAAGTATTTAAGCTTGATATTAGATGATAAAGAGATTATTAACCTCGTGTCTTTAGATATCATCTATATCCTTCACTTAGGGATAATCTCTATGTATTAGACTCGCTGAACACAAAGACACTCAGTTAATAATAATAATAATGTATATATATATATATACATTTAACATACTCAGGGATTGCTCTAGAAATAATATTTACTGAACACCTGAACTATATTTAAATTCATAGTATCACAACTGCTAAAAATGTAAAGGATAATTAAAGCCATAGTATATTATAACTGCTACACATTCTAGATTTGGTTTGAATTAGGATTTAGATGTTACATGCATGTGGGACGTGATGAATTAGTTGGTTGAATAATATAACCTGTGTCCACAAATCAAATGTATTCAGTTTAGTTTCAAGTAAAAAATTACATAGGCCACCTAACTGTTTGTATGCATTTAATTAACCTCCTCCATGCTGAAAGCAACTGGAGATGCCTTTTGGCGATGTTCATGGATAATTCAAAAGGGACACTTCATAAAATGTTAACAATTACATTATTTTCCTGATTTAAAAACAATTGATGAAAATGTTAAAAAGATCAGATTTCTATAGTTATTTACTGACTATAGACAAATCTACGTACAATTTAAACACACACACACACATGCATGCACACACACACACACACACACACACACACACTCACACACATTCAGACACACACACACTCACACTCACACACATTCACACACACAGACACACATATCCACACACACTCACACATGATGGAATCAGACTGAGCTTAGACAAAGATTGAGAAGGCCACATACATGTACCTCCAGGTTATTTAAAGGTTTTCTTTCCTCCATTGAAATGTATTTTAAAACAGGACACAGATGGTTCCATTATTTATTTATTTTTAATTGTGTTAAATAAAATATTGTAATAAGAAAATTCATGATCAAAATCTAGAAACTCAATTACTATTTCTTTTTATGGCATCTCCAATTGCCTCCAGAATGAAGAACTCCCCCCTCCCATGCTCAACTGGAGATGCCCTAATGATTTAATCATTAGGCTAATGAGCAGTGCCTGAGAGGGTTAACATATTGTAATATACATTCTAGGTGGAATCTTCTTATTTAATTTAATTGCATATGATGGGTAAAATAAATAAATCTTATTTAATTAACCTATTAAAATAAATGACCATGGATCATACTATGCCAAGTGTCAAGGGTTGTCTTCCTATAATAAATACACTGATAAGATTTGGCTAAATAAAAATACCTGTCTCACCCAGAAAAGAAATTCTCTCCACTTACCACAAATGGTGTCATACAAAAGCTGAGGGTTTCCCTCCTACTATAAGCATACACCTGAGTGGTAAAATTGCATTAAAGTCTATCTCACCCACTGATTAATTCTGAAATATAATTCTCTCCACTTACCACAAATGGTGGCACACAGAAGCTGAGGGCGTAAACAGCTTCTTTGGGAACTTTGGCGTTGAAGGCGAAGTCTGCCATGAGAGCAACTTCCTCCTTCGTGCATGCCAGGGAGGGGTCATTGCACGAGAACTTCTGTTTGCGGAGAGGAAATATCTCTGTCCATCTGTTACGAAAAAATTAAGTTTTATTAATTGTAAAACTTGACATTCATCATAAGTTAAGATTTACATATTTCAGAGATATAAAGAAAAGTAGTTGTTTCATTAGTTTTTGTTTGTACATAACAAAATGGGTATTTTGCAAAATGTTTATTGTTCAGTATATGTTGGACTTAACTTTAAACCTATTGATCCTATGATAAGTTAACTTTTTCACTTTGAACAACCAAAAAATACATTCCTCCTGATTTTACAACGTACTAAATATTAAAGTCATATCTTGTATTAAGCAGCTTATTTACTTCAACATTTCAATATAGCTGTTTACTTTATACACTTTCTTAAATCCTAGTCAATGCATTCAATGAAAATCCTCAAATTACTTTTTTTTAGACAAGTATATCCTATATTATTCTTTACATTTTCTTTTGCTATTAGGCACAAACGTGTTAAATTAAATATTAACATGTAATAGTTGCCAACATGAAAGAAGATATTCAAAATCGACAGAAATATATATTTTGTTGCTTTTAAAATATTCTCAGCTTCAGAGGATTTCTGCAAACTGTGAATGTCTAATAAAATATTAACATTTATTTTTCAAATACCTTGTCAGATAAGCGAAAACAGTTGAAGAATACAACTATTTTACTTAGGGCGACTGTTGTTAATCCATGAAATACAATTTTTATGTACATAAAATGGGTTGAGCGCAACACGTATTAAAGGCACATTACCCATCTCTACAATGATGATCTGAAGCCATAACCTTGGGTAAAAAATAACCTATTTAAATATGAGCAGATTGTTGAAATTTATCGGCAGTTTATGTGAACAAAGGACACTTCATCCAATGTGTGACTTCTACCACTGGTCCTGGTCAACAGCCAATCACTGAGTCAACATGAACACAATACCAAGGTAATTTCTCGCACTGTTAAAATATTCACGCACCACTTTTCTATGTGTCTGTTCTATGTATAGTATTCCAAATTTAGAAGAACATAGTTTGTCGTAAAGGATTAAAAACCCAAATCTGTCCTATTATAATCAGCTAAAAGTTTGGAGACAAAATGTCTTCAACATCCCTTTTCTTTATAAAATATTTAAAAGACACTGTAGGATATACTTATCTGAAATTAATATATTCATAAGCAAAAGGTCAGGGTCAGGGTCATGAAGAGGTGTGTTTTAGCTCAAGGGTCCTCTAGCCTTCACTGCTGACCTTGGGTTCGTGAATATTTGTTTAAATAAGTGGAGGTTTATCAAGACCATTTTCAAGACAGTTTTACTGATATTGTGACTGGTTTGTTGTACTTATGATTGTGTTGTAGTAAAGCTGTGAGATCCAGTGCTGACAAACCAAGAATGCTTACCAAGGCTGCTGCCCCACAAGTTTGCACACATTGCATCCTATTATCAGATATGTGCTTCTGAAACCATAATCTGGCACACTGACAACTGTCCCCCATGCCCTACAAACACCCTAGCCTTATAGCTACAGACTTTGGAGGCAATATTACTTAATGTTCTTAAATGATTTTTGTTACACTTTTGGGAAAGGTCGTCTTAATTATTTTATCAGCAAGTTACAAAAATTATTAAAAGATAAGAAATTGTAGACACAGTTTTTACTAGGATTAGCACACATCCGGCAACATCACAGCAAGGCAACTACCAGGTACCTACCTGAGGAAGTACTCAAGCACTATGACAAAGGTGAGGATGAGAACCTCCAAAACAAAGGTGGCACACAGGACGACATTGCGGTATCCACTCTGTCTGACCACATAGTCTGAGTTACGATCTGAGTTCGTGTATGGACGACCGTGAAGCTCAGTATAGTCTGGGGAATCCATCTGATCAAAAAGTTCATCAGCCATCATCGCTGCACTCCATCACCTGAAAGCAAAAAAAGTTATTTTAAAAATAAAAATACAATTTATTAATAATGTAATTATGTAAACATTTATATTACGCCAAATACCTGCTCTAAAGCATTATTACCCAGGTCAATTGATCAGTGTGTTCTCATTTTCCTTCTCAACTCGGGAGTATACAACAAAGGTGCCTTTCTATTCTATTTTATTTATTAATTCTAATGTGAAAATCAACATAGAGAAGTCCTCAAGTTTTCTTGTGACATTGAAACATAACTTGCAAAATACAAGTGTTTTTATGCTCCAACATTGAAAACAATTACTAATAAAAAGTCAAGAATCAATACCTGAAATAAATACAATTTTGAAATTCATTTAAATTTGCTAAATGTTAATCACTGATTCTGACTGATACAGCATCTCCACTTACTTTAGCATGTTTAGTCTTGTACAGCAAACAGTAAGAAATTAATTGTCAGTACCAGCTGGTGTTCACAGGTTTACTGCAACATTCAGTGATATGGATGTTACGGGTTTCCTCCTGCCCTAAACTGACAAGCCGTGATATAAGTGAAAAAATCTTGAAAGTGGATCTAAACCCAATTAAAAACCCAATTAATTAATATTAGCAGTTAACTCAATAAAGTCAAGAATATCTAGCATTGCAAAAACATTCATAAAAATATATGTAATAGATATGCACTTTGTTGGTGATGTTCTGTTTATGGTGGACCAATATGTGTACGTATAGTTTAAAGTAGCCAAATAGGTCATGTGCGTTAACAAGTTTAGTATTAAATCAACGTTAACCCGACTCTTGGCAAGTACTCGGTCACCAGATTAAATCAGAAGACTGAGAGAAGATGGAGTTTGTTGTACAAATATCACCTTAGAAAATAGTGTACTATCTAGCAGATGGTCAACACTGACCAATCAAAACACAACCAATTTCAAATTCTTATAAGAAAAAATGCAATGAACCTTTGATTTTGTCTGTATCTTTGACACAATATTACAGTTGCAAAAGAACCTACATTCATGTATATCTACTACCGGTATGTATATTTCATTTCATGTAGACATGTATTGATAGATACATACCAAAACATACAACAATTTTGGTGTATCAAATTATAGTTATTAATTTCTTTCACATATTGGAATACATGTACTTAATTTTATAGAAACAAGAAAGTTTGAATATATTGCAAGTGTTTAGCCCCAGCAGGCAGAAATATGATTTTTACAAAACATTCAGTGCATTGATGAAAAAATAATAATTAAAGCATAATTATTGACCCACCTGTAAGGAAAAATAAAGTCAGATTTGAAAATGGAAAGTTATAATGCACCGTTTATTTAATTTAATTTAATTTAATTTTTACTTTTATTTCATGTTTTAACACAGGACTTTGAATACTGTAATTATACTAAAATGTTATATCATATCTATATAATATCTATGATATAATATATGGATATTATATAAAATTTTATTCTAATTATTCTAAATCCTGTGATTTAAACATTTATGGCATATATATGACAATATCTTTTCCAGGTGTCAATATTCCACAAAATCTATTGTTATTGACAATTCTCTCAATCTGGCACAAACTCACAAAAAAAAGAACCTTTCTTGCACATAAAAAATATCTTTAGTAATCAACTACTTTAAGAGATTATGTACTGGTTTATTATGTACTGGTTTATTATGTACTGGTTTATTAGGTACTGGTTTATTAGGTACTGGTTTATGTTCAAAGCAGGTTTGATATTCCTCTGCAGCCACCAAGAATTCCTTGCCAATTTATCGACCTTGCCATGTTGACATTCCGTCAAGGTGAAAAGACCACTTAACACTGACCAGTTGGTTTTCGGAAAAGTGGGGAAATCTCTAATAAAACAGTCTCACGTATGACAACAATTCTTGGCAGCAGGTAAAGAAGGGGTAATCTCAAATGATAACCAATCTTGCTTTAATCACTGGTCCTTAGCTGAGTCTTTTGCAAGTCCATTACATTTTTTATTTTAACACAAACCTTCCCAAGGTTATAACATGTGACCTTTGAAAGCTTCCTGGATAGCAGCTAAACTAATCTTTGTGGAAATTATTTAACCATTAGGATTCGGATTATATGACATCTTTTGTCTTCTGAGGCTATCTAGTATTATTTCCCTTCCACTGCCAACAGAAAGCTTAGAAGAATGCAATCAATTATTTACAATGGTTGCACATCTGTATTTGAGGCCATGAAATGATTAAATAATTGTGTATTATTATTTTAAATGTATATATGTATAGTCTATTTATAGTTTAAAATTGAAATTGAAATTAGTTATTTATAAAAGACAAAGTAGAGAAAATAAATGTATTTCATTTGAAAACATTCTGAAAACTTCTTAGAAGTAGACATTAAATATTCCACTTATTTATTTTTGATTAATTTCACTTTTCAACAGCATTGCTAATAACATTACCATCAATTAACCATCTACTATCATTTATGTCATGAAATCATTCAGGATAGAATAGTAGTTTGAGGTAGTTTGCAAATTTCACACAGCCATCATTGAACTACAAACTTAATGCTATTCACCAACACAATAATTGCTACACTTATCCCTGATCAGAAGTCTGTGCTTTTTCAGTTTCAATGATTTAACCTTGTTTCGGAAGAGCTGCAACATGACTTAAAGCATTACTGCTAGTATATAGCTACAGTATATTAATGCTAACATCATGAGCTCTGATACCAAGTAGGACAAATGAAGATTAAATTGTGCTACTTACAATTTGATATTGCCTTGGCAAAATCCATCAAACCTGTTCATAAAACTGTCCAATGTTATGTGAACCCTACTTGATACAACAGTACTAATGCAATCCCAATTAAGCCCGCCCAAAGTCAATCAAAAGGAAGAGGGCCCTTCATAGTGCAACACATGTACACGACTTTCACAGCTCAGCACTACAATATCATAGGAACGCTATTCATAGAGAAACGTAACTTCCTTTCGTATTACAATGGCATAGCACTTGTAGTTAATTAGAAAGGTAATATTACATTGCTCACAAGAATCGCGTGTGAATATCTGAATGATCTGACATGGTCTTGGTCTAAGAGAATTTTCTTTTAATGCCAAATAAAGCTTACCAGACTTGATGAAAGATTTAAATGTAATTAATCAATTATTCGATCTTCTCTCTCTCTCTATCTCTCTCTCTTTCTCTCTCTCTCTCTCCCCCCCCTCTCTCTCGCTCTCTCTCTCCGAATTAATGCCAAATGAGGACATTTAGGAATATTGGAAAATAAGCAATTCAATTGATATTGGATGGTATATTCCGCAAAGAGTTGAGAATGAAAGTCTGCACACACTGATCCATATTGACTGTAATTATTTGTTGCACTGAGCATGATTTCATGAGTGCATTTAGCATAATATAAAAATAAACATTATTATTTATTTTTGATATTATCAATCAATCACACCTAAACTATCAGATTACACAGTCAGCTACCATTCAAAATCAATAGTTTTCAGCTTCACAACAAGATTATCATGTATCACAGTCAACATTCATATCATTCACACATTCCACAGTGATAACCATTTATGCTAAATATATGTACTTTTGAAATCTTCAAAAAATGGATCGGTATATGTTATTGATTTATCTAATTTAATGTCCACAAACAAAATCGATAGACCAATGTAGCCATGTAGAAATATACATGTACAATTATCAAGATCAATGTTTTAAATCAAATAATCAATCTTTAGTGCAAATTCATGTATTCACAATTTTTTTCCCTCCAAAGATCATATTTACTGTATCATAATGGAGAATGCACTCAATGACACTGGATATATACAAGACATTTCATACCTGCATCCATTGAAAAGAATCTCAAAAAGAGTCTTTAAAATCCAATCTAGTATCAGAAATGAAAATACGCAACCCTTTGCCATGAATATTTAACAAGATGTATTAAATATTTGAGGAATTTTTCTCATATTCAGTAAAACATAAAAAGTGAAATAAATATGACATATGCAGATATATCAATGAAAAACTTGACTAAAATATTTGACATCAATAACCATCTATAATATAGCATATAATATCTGCAGTTCTAGGATATAAAATTACTTAACCCTAAAAGTAAATTAACATTATACATGAAAAATCAATAAAGTAGCATATGTCTACCTGGACTAATAATAAATAAATAATTTTTGGATTGAAGATATTCTATTTTGTTGAATGATCTTGCAGCAATAATAAAAAAGAAATCAAGTCCTTTTGGAGAGATTACTGAATTTCTGTGCTATGATGGGTTAACATGAGAATGTTCCTGACATACTTGGTTAGTGAGTGAGTGAGTGAATTATTGTTGTAAGTCACAGCGGGATCTTTCACCCATACATGACAAGGAATGATTAATTATGAATAAATGAGTTAAAATGAATTGCAGCATTAGACATGCCAAAACACATTTGCTTAAAATTGAAGGATATGATTGAGAATAAAGAATGATATGCTAACTATTGGTGAAATGGAATAAATAGTGTGAACATAATAGAATAAAGTATGCAATGGTGAAAGATTAAAACTTATGATACAGACCAATTTCTTTTAAAAACGATAGGATGAGATGCCCAGGAACCTGGGTGAAGAAATGTTTCAGGTTTGGCGAGGAGTAAAATCCGGCACGTTGAGTTGAAAAGTCCACACAGTCAAGCAAGATGTACTTGACCGTGAGGTTCTCATCACACCCAATGCACCTAGGATTTTCCTCGCCCTATAAATTGTAAGAGTGGGTGAAAAAGGTATGGCCAATACGGCATCGTGGCAGGACAGTCTGGTCCTGGTGACAATATACCCCAGACAACCATGTAAATCCAATGATGGGTTGAAAATGGTGTCATTTCTTTTATGGAGATGGAAAATTAGTTATTTATGTACAGGATTAATAATAATTATGTACCAGATTATCAAGGTCCACCCCCTACTGCATGCTAGAAGTACCCTGGTCAATGGATCATTGTGTGCTCAGTGTTACTTCTCAACTCCTGGGCAGTATACATGAATATAATATGTACTACAGTAATATACTAATAATGCACTTACACTGCATGGAAGTCAACAACCACTGGCGTTTTGCTCATCTCCACTTTATTTTTGAAGTCCTCTTCATCTTGGATGTTGATGACCTCAAATTTAGCCGTGGACATTAAGCGGACTCCCGTGTGTTGTGAGAATGGTGTCTTAGGCAGCGACTTGGTCAGTATTCGTGGTGTGACCAGAGAGTGTGAACATCGGATGTTGTGTGTGATGGTGGGCGCCAGTCTCTGAAGTATCCGTCGACACGTCATACTCGTCATACTGAAGTCTGAAAATGAAGGATGAACATTTTTCAGTTGTAGTGGTACTGCACTAATATTGCGACATTTACCTTTGTATTTCCTGTTTTGCTTCACAAATTGCATCACTTTCAACAGAAAATGGCAAGTTATAAACCATACGATTTAAGTTCATTTGGAGAAACGGTATATACCAATCATCAGTAGTCAATTGTTTTTAAATAGTGTTAAGCAATAAAATGCTTATTAAATGTCTTGTCACCTTGAGCTTCATCATACTTACTAACATCGTTACAAGACTGTGTTGTTTACATAATTTGATATATTTATACTTAGTCGCACACCAACAGCCTATTAATCAACAACATAACTACCTAGTTATGAAGCGACTAGAGAAATGACTTGTTGCTTTATATGCGTTTTCATGTATGCGACTACATCATTTTTGTGTTTAATGTGACACACTTGCTTGAAGTACACACTGTACACATATACTTTGCTTATTACGAGACCCACATTTCAACAAATGACATAACGTCAACATAATTCATATCATATAGTACCTAGTTACAACAGCTAGAGATCTCAAACTTCCAAGTATTTATTCATGGCCATACCTTCTTGTGTAAATACCGTACTATGCATCAGTATTGTTTCCCCTTCAGCATGACCTGGCCTACATTAAAGTTTTCTTTCACAGCCTCTCCATAACCTCGATTCTTTTTTTTTAAATGAAGTTTGTAAACAAATACTATAAGTCATTGGTGACTAGCTCCCTCTTGTGCAAAACCGCTTAACTCTTAAGGTAACCAAGTACGTCCCACCTAAGATCCAACACAGGTACAGTGATAGGGCATGTAGTGTAGTATATGACTAAGATTGGAGATAAGGTTGCCGCGGCGATACACTGTTTCCTACAGGAGAGCCCAGGTCATGACCTTATCTTTAACTCTGGCAATTATTTCATCATGGGATGATTGCATTCATGACAGTCTGCTTAATCAGAGATGAAAGCCTGTAATATACATATTTACTGCACTCGTGGTTAATGACACATTCCTTGCTATTTTGTATAGTTTTCTGTCCCACCGTCATCTGCTGTGGTATTTTATCAAATGAATAAATTCCTGTTCAACCTTGAGGACTGGATGCTGATAACATTTCATTCATGTCTTGGTATCCACTCATAAGTGAACATTTTCCTTGCAGGTCAGGTTCATGTTGTAACTTGTGTTTCGGATACTCATCTGTATTTTATGTCAATAATTAATACGTGAATTATTTTGGATAGTATGATAATGCTTTGCCACATAACTGCTTTAACCGTGTCGCAATACTCAACTGATATTGGTATTTAATAATTGAATTAAGACCGTTAACATGATAAACACATAGAATTACTAGTCATTAGTATTTCAAGGTTTGTAATTACTAATCAGGTAGTATTGCTTATCTGTTATGCCTAGAGTTCAGATTATGAAATCTGTCGACTTCAACATCTACCAAGTCTGTACAAAAGAAACATGTGATCTCAGCAGATTAGGCCATCAGAATGGATATGAGAGCTTCCAGGACATATATCCTGTATTTTATTGCCATCTCATGGATTGGACTTCACTGCTTGTCACTTGACCCGCCAAACAATATTGTACCAATATTATTTATTGGGCCACTTAATGTAATACACTGAGATAGTGTTTCACACATATGCGACAATTCTCAAATAGCATAATTCGCCCATGTAGTTGCATGCTAACTGTATGTTATACATATCTGAAATTTAAAGAAGTACTAGTATGCATTTCTACCAAATGTTTTCTTACAAGTCTGAGAATATAGATATTCCTATTTTCCTCCAGTGTCGTACGCATCACAAGAAAATATTTCACTTAAATAGGTCATATACCAAATTAGGTACAGCCCCTTTAAGCAGGGATACTATGATTCAGTACAGTACAATGTGCATACGGTAGTTGCTGTGGTAGAAATGTGCAAGCTTATTAATATCTCCAAAACTAATAGGACTTCTTGAAATATTTAAAGTGATTCTACTCAATGAAACCATACCAATCAAGATAAAGTAATAAACAGTACAGTCATAAAATGAAAAGAAAAGACATTATAGGCAATTTTGGTCATTTAAAAACAATGTATGGTGTTTTTTTGTTTTGTTTTTAAATTGGGATTTAGAGTCGCTTTCAAGATTCTTTCACTTATATCGTGACTTGTCAGTTTAGGGCAGGAGGAAACCCGCAACATCCATACCACTGAATGTTGCAGTAAACCTGTGAGCACCGGCTGGTACTGACAAGACTAAGGATGATAACTGCATTGCCACTCTACA